>VZTO01003516.1:147537-178057 GCA_013400615.1 Syrrhaptes paradoxus | reverse complement strand
CCCAGGGGAAGATGGTGCAGACCCCTCAGCCAGAGCTGCAGCCTTAGCTCTGAGACAAGTGCCTACCATTGTGACGGATCAGGTAGGATGTCCGTGCTTTTCCTGGCCTTTAGTTCTTCCCTCCTTCTCAGAGGAACCCTGCCTGATTGCTCTGCTCCTGCAGCTGCCTTATGAGGCTTCTGGACCCGGCAGAACTTCACTGTCTACATGAGCCACCTCTTCTGCTGCTGTAGGGTGCTGCAGAGTGCTCTCTGTGGGCAGAGAGCTAGCTCTCCCCCTTCCGGCAAGAATTTAAGGCCTGGGAGGGGTGGTGGCTGCGGTTGCCCCGGCAACTCCCACTCCACATCAGCCTCTCGGGGGAGAGCTGGCGGCAGGAGTCAGTTTCGCTGCTGTCTCCGGGTTTTCCTGTTGAAGGAATCTCCCGAACCACCCCCCCCCCCCGTGCCTCGCGATCGGTCGGTCTGTCGGAGCTGGGTCGGCTCCGAAGCAGCTGATCTCGCGACTGTAGTTTGTGTGGAAAACTGAGAAAAGATTCTCCAGTGCCTTAAATATCTTCATATTCCTTCACTGGCCTCTCTCCGGTATGTCTATGTCTCCTTGCGCTGAGGAGCCCAGAGCTGGACACACTGCTTCAGCTGTGGCCTCACCACTGCTGGGTAGAGGAAAGGATCACCTCCCTCAACCTGCTGGCAGTACTTTTCCACTTCTTCACAACCAGCAAACATGGAATCTACCTTATTATTATCCCTAATGTTCCACGAATAAACAATAAAGCATCAAAATTTATTAACTACATATACAAACTCTTTGGAATATTTGATAAATAGTTTGACAACATTGACAAGAAAACTAAAAGCTGCAACAAATTTCACAATTAATTTTCAGCAGTTTTAAATAGTATCTACATTGTCCAACACAGAAAAGTGAAAAGTCAAAAAACCCTCAAACCTAATAAAGTAGAAATGGCATTATAATTCTCAGAGTAGCAAAGTCTAGTGAGTATAGTGTTTTAAACACCATAAATGAAACTTTGTGTTTTCATTTCATTCAACAATAGTTTATTTAAATGGTTTAAAGTCTTTTTCTTTTGGCCTCCTCACCTCCTCATTTTCAAATTCTTGAAATATTTGAAGTAAAGATACTCACTTTTAGTTTCCACAGGTGCCCATACAGCAATGATAATACAACCTATAAAGAGTAACCTAGTTCTTTGCTGTGAACCTCAGATTACTGAATAGCATATTTTGTATGCAGCAATCATTCTGATTTTGACAGAAACCCAGAAAAACATTACAGAGTACACTGCCCATTATCTAAAAAGTAATATAAAACAGACTAGGATCTTAAAAAACACTACATTCTGAGAACTGACAACTACTGCAAATGTTTCAGAACATTTCTGATTATTCAAATAAAGTTCTGTATTTGTCACTGGACTTGCTCTATTTTAAATCTCAACCTGCCCTCAAACAGAGACTGTTTTGCAGCTGTAAGCTTTTCACCTGGAATGGAATGGTTTACTCCGTGCAGCGCTCCCTGACACATTCAAACTGCTCCATAACAATGAATACAAAAAGAAATGCCAAGGCATTCACTGCTTGAACCTCAGAAGCACAGTAAGTACAAGCCCTGTAAAGTTGGAACAATTCTGACTTTACTAGTAAGCAGTGGCATAAACATACTGGATGCTTACTACAAGAAAAAAATACACATTTTATAGTTCACTCACAAGTACAACATCAGTACACCAAATGAACCCCAGTGAGATCAAGCCAGATTGACAGCGTTCAGTATCTTCAACTGAGTTGTGATTTTCAGTTGAAGCTGCTGAGCCTTCTATTTTGTTAACATCTCTTTGTTATTGTTATTCATAAATTCACATACACAGAGGATCTGTCCCCTGCTTTACAGTGCCAGAAATATCCTTTCTTTATAGTTCACCCCATGATGAAGAAACAGTTTTTCTTGCTTCTAGTCAAGCAAAAAGATCATAGCTACCTAAATCACTGGCAAAATTTACCATATATACCATACATGTACACTAAGGATGGATTTTAACTTCAGATCAAGAAACCTGAATTTCTGTGACTTAATGTAGGTGAGCCAGCTTCTAAACTTCCTTTTCAATAAATGTCAAAACAGCTGCTAGTCAAAACAGCCTAGAAAGAGATTTAGCTCAAAGCAGACACCTTAGGTGGGATTCAGCTGATTAAACATAGGCATGTATCACCATTTGAGACACCATGGGGTGTCAAGGACTTCTACAAAGAGCTGATACATAAACTCTTGCTGTAGATTGGAGAGCTCAAGCAAATTATGACAATGAAGATAACTTCCTATCTCAGGATGCTATCTGAATTGGTTCATGTGCAGTCAGTCTTTCAGCTCACTCCTAACTGCATCTGCAACTATTTTCTTTGAGGATAATGGCTCACAAAGGGTCACCAGCTGATGAACCATCAGCAAGTATTCAGTTTCCACAACTGATGGAGATTATTAGAAGCCTACAAGAAGAACTTCTCAGCATATAAAAGCCTGGAAACAGCTGACAAATATGTACACATCACACAGCTCCTGGGTCTCTTGGTGCTGTTGCTTCACCTCTGGTACTATTAGCCTGCTCCTGATAACATTTCATTGCCTGAATATGCAGATTTTCTAATGTTCACCTTTGCCCTTTTCCCTGTTCTTTTTCTTCTTGCCCTCTTACATTCCATAGCTTCTGCTTTTCCCTTAGATCCTAGCCAGAGACCTAACACTTTGGGACTAACTGCACTGGGACACAATTTGTGCAGATGTACATACTGTGCTTCTTTACCATTTGTGCAGCCCCTGGAAGACAGAATGAATCACAGGCAACCCCTCCAGAGCTAATCTTGGTTCACCGTCTGAAAGTGTATACTCTAGCCTGGAGGTGCAATGTGATCAAACTCCAGGCATGAGCTGGAAAAATTAATAAAAAATAAATACAATGGCTCTGGTCTGCATGAAATAAATTTAACATACATAAAACATCCTACACTTATTCTGCCTCTACGATCAGGTTGTTAAAACCATTCTAAAAATTTTATATATCCCTTTTCCACATTGAATTGCAGTGCAAAACAAAGCCCTTCTGTTAAGCACACTGTCTGCAAAGGTATATTTACTGTAATAGTATGGATTGTTTTGCTTTCTGTTTTGTTTTTATTTTAGAGAACTTTTTTCCCCTATACTCTACCTGAACACATGGCTGGGACAAATTCTTCCACAGCAAATAATCTGAAGAAGCTGACGTAGGTTAAGAGCTCACTAATCAGCTGTTCTATGTATAGCCTGCTGTCACTGTTCCTTCTCTTCCTGAAACTCATAAAATATTAAAAATAAATGCACTTTGCCTCTATTTTGACACCACGCACAGTAAATATCAGAGCCTTTTTTCAAACCCCCGTTTTTCCACATGCTACTGTCATCATAAACATATTATTACACAAGCCAAGTCCATTTTTATTCATTTCAAGTGAAGTCAAATATATGCCAATTAAAACATATAGAACAGGGAGATTAATTCTTGAAATGTTTTCAAATGGTTCTTAGATCACATTTTGAGGTTGCTATGGTGAATGCTCATCTGTAATGCAAAGGAAACAGGATTCAGCATTCTGTTCTGTATGAGAAATAATACTTTTAAAAATGGAAGCAAAAATACTTGCCACTTCATTTTCACAAAATTGAAGTATATTTTTATTTCTGATACTTGTTCATGATAATTCTAACACTGATCCTTTATAAGTTCAATCTAACCAGGCAGCTGTAACAAATAAAAGTGCTATTTTATACTTAAATATTTAACTTTTTGCTAATATATTTAGAATTTTCATAATCTTGTTCAATTATTGATTTCCAAAATGTATGCCCTGGATTAATAGCATCAAAATTTAAAATTTATTTATTTTTCTTCCTTTGTTCTCAACTAATATAGTAGCTAAAAAATATCACTGTTTAATTTTAAAATATTTGCACTTTGGGGTTTTTTAACTGTATTTATGACCTACTCTTCTTTTAGTATCCATATTGCTAGTGTTCTATGTAAAAAACAAAGTAATTAATGACTGATAAACTGTTTAAGAGTTTCCATAGTCATTCAAAGTAAGATTATGATACCCAGTTCAACATGGTCATTCATGAACACTGGGAAACAACAAGTTCTCATGGCTGAACCAGAAGTGATAAAAAAGGGAAAGTGGAAAGCAAATAATTCAAATTAGTGTGATGCAGAAGCTGTTTTTTTCCTGTTTGTGAAAGTGATTTCAGTTCAAAAATGATGTTTTTTTTTTAATAACTATTTGATTTCAGAAGCTGAGATCTTAATTTCTTTCCATTTTTGTACATGAAACTGATGTAGATAATTTTAGAAAATATTACAATAGAACATTTCAATGGTATTTTTAAAATAAAATATATGTTCTGCTTACTTGTTTTTAGCCCCTAACTGGGAATCTCCCTGTATTGACTATACAGGAAGCATAAGAAAAAGAACCTCTAAATTTAAGCACTTAAATTAGGTGCCTAAACGTAGATCCTAATTATTAATATTTCTCTGAATTATTAACTCATTCAGACTGTTGCATGATTAGTCATGGGAGAAATTAACAGTGTGAGTAAAATCTTTCAGTGAAAATATCCTTCAGTATCTAAGCAGTGATGATAAAAATCAGTCAAAAGATTTGTAATAAAACCCTGCTTCTTTGTCTGAGGCATGCA
The DNA here is from genome assembly GCA_013400615.1 of Syrrhaptes paradoxus. Classification (NCBI taxonomy): domain Eukaryota; kingdom Metazoa; phylum Chordata; class Aves; order Pterocliformes; family Pteroclidae; genus Syrrhaptes; species Syrrhaptes paradoxus. The sequence continues at coordinate 173,314 of VZTO01003516.1, read as the reverse complement.
CCAATTTACATAAATGTTGGAACAGTCATACATTTGTGTTTGTAAAAGGTTATGAGATAATTTCTTTTCAGACAGCATTATATTTATTACAGATATGCGCTTATAGAAAGAATTAAACTTGTCATATTTTAGGACACTGTCTTTTGGAGTTATATTCCATGAATAACATTAATCTAATAACTTCTCTGGAAAATGTAAAAACCAAACCAAACCAAACAAAACAACAACATAGCTTAAATGAAAATGGAATTTTTAAAAAAAGAAAAAAAAAACAAAAATCAAACAAACAAACCCAGTCTCACAAGAATTCACTGTTGCTGTTGCATATACAGCCATCTACCTTACTGTGGAAAAAGTAGGCTAGGGATGCACTTTTAGATGCTTTTAGTATTCTATGGTTTTGGTCACCTTTGTTGGATTTCCATCTTCATGGCAGTTTATTTTGCATGCTATCCATTAGCTGATATAAAACAGCCTGAAGGGGTAACTCTATTGCAAATATATACATTGTCACTCCAAGTTTTCTTTATGCATTTCTCACAAGCCTGCTGTAATACAATCTGTCTTCATGTCAGGTGGACACTGCTTCCCCTAAGCTCTGCATCAGCCTTTCTTCTACCATTCTGTTATTTCTTAAACATAAAACATAAGACTAATAGCCATGATAAAATTCATACAGACAGGTGGTACTGCTCTATCCATGCTGTCAGGAAAAAGAGGCTCATTACTTAAAGAGCATTATGGCCAGTATTTCAGAGAGTGGCCATGTATGTACTCTGTATCATGCATCTGTGCCTGGACCAACAATATTTTTAAGAATTTATGTAATCGCAAAGGTGAACAGAAATTTTATGTGTGGCATGACACAAAGTCGACTGATGCACAGGCATATCCTTCTGTGGCAAAATACAAAGAGATCTGTGAGCATACGTGGAGAGAAGCCTTCCAACCTCCTCTCCCCAGTCACTCATGGAGATTCTTTGTTGGGAAAACTACAAGACCTAGAAATGAAAATAGGCTTCTCAAATCTTAGGGATCATTGCGGATACAAACCAATCATTTATGGTTCTAACACAGAGACACACTGCTGTAGGACTTATTTTTAAAAGAGAAAAAATACTGTTTATAAACACTTGCAACTTAGGAGCTGTCCTCTTTTAGGAGAAAAAAAGAAAAGAACATCCTGATGATTCAGCACCAGTGTAGTTTATGCCTTGATAATACAAATTGTAGGGTTTTTTTCTTCCATAACTATTGTCTAGCATATAATTTCCAGACTAATGAGTTTCTCTCTCCAAACTTAGTCATTCCATATATGAAAGCATTCCATTCCTTTGATCCTCAAATTACATGAATAAAAATACACAAGTTGGTTTTCAGTATTCTTTGGAGTTAATGGAAAGGTGAGTCACATTTTCCCTTGCTCCTGTGGTGATGAATTCTACATATTACATACTTCGGGGTGGTTTTTTTTGGCAGGGAAATCTATTTGTCTTTTGGAGAAAAAAAAAAAAAAAAGATACCACAAAATCAAGTTTGGGTTTTTTCAGTAAAGATTTTAATTCAGTGCTGCTTATTCATTAGAATAAGTGCAAGAAATTGTTCAACCCAAATGTTACAGTTAAAATGAATTATCCAAACCATGGTTTAAAGACAAATGTTTCCAAACTAAAGTACTAATTTATGTATTTGTTTGTATTATAGAGATAATTTCTATCTAGAACAGAGACTCATTCAATACACAACTATTTAAAGGAAGGAATTCTAAAAAAAAGGTGCAATACATAGACAAAAATGACCTGTATTTATATATTGGTGCAGACATGTAAAAACAATAGGTAGTTTGATTTTTTTTAAAAAAAACCTGCATATCTATTTAATCCTACCAGTTTCCTACTGCTGAAGAATGGGTGACATTTATATTATTTTATACTACTTCTAACACTGAACTAAGCGTTAAAAACCAAACAGAAAACGAAGAGACACTCTATAAATTAAGGATTATACTGGATGTCTTTCAAAGACATTATGCTAATTTTCACAAGAAGAAAGACAGAGAAGAATGTGCCAGACTGAAAACATCAGTTCAAGTAAATGATTGTCCTGACACATGAAACTTCAAGCAAAATTGCACATTCATGACTAAGGAAGCATGGTTAAGGAGTAATGATACTCATGTAAGATTTAGAAAGCCCTAGGTGAACTTTCCCTTCTGAAAGATTGCATTAGTAGGACAGCTACATAAATTTGAAGCCTGATTAAAAAACAAGAGGAACGATGTACCCAAAGTGTGCCTTCTGTGGAATTTAAATACCTACTCCCCAAACTGTAATATTAAAAATCTGTGTAAACTAATGCTGACTATAAAAGTGCTAAAATGGTTTTAATTTCTAATTAATTAATTAATTAGTGTCCACCTGATAGTCTGCTTCTGCATGTGCCCTCAGTGTTGAAAACCAATTAATAATTTGGCATTCAGGTCATTCAGGATGCAGTGACAATCCAAGAGCCAGTTGTTCTATCATTTAGGTCTTACTTGCACAGGTACTACAGTTAGAGCCACAGCTTTCCTTCAAATCATGTAACGAGGAAGACATGGCTTCTTTTATGCAACAACACTATAATGTAGCAAATCTAAACAAATTCCCTTTTGTGTCTGAGAGAAACATACATTTGCAAACTCCCCCAGAATATTTTACTGTTTTGATGTAAGGACACTTTCAACCTTTCCTGTTGAATTTCTATGAATTTGTACCAAAAAATTTAAATCTATTTTGTTAAAAATATACATAAAGCAAGACTATAACCTACTACAGAATCCTAGAAATAGAGTTTGCTTTCGAGTCCCTGCTCCCTGCTGCAGAGCCTCCACAGCTCCACATTTTGTAAGAGACAGTCATTGAACAAAATACATAAGCAATTCTAAAAACTCGTAACAGATCTAAATACAAAGCATAACGTTAGATTGGAGACAAGTAACAGTACGAAGCTTCTGTACTGAGTAGGTAAAATGAGCATTTCTACAAAAAAGTCTTAGATGCTTTTCTGAAAATCCTGCTTGGTCAATATGAGTAGTGGTATGAGCGGGAGAAAAAGACACAGGACAAATCTTTTGTCCAGATTCGTGAGCAGTGGCCATTGATAAGCCCAGTACAAATGCAGTAAATTCTTTAAAAGAAGGAATAATATATGTTTTTAAAAATAAGTAATTAAGCATTTTGACAGCCTAGATCGATTTTAAGAACATTTCTAATTTGCAATTCTTTTTGCAAAGTTGGGATTTAACCACATAACCAAATGCCAATATTGCTAACTTGATCTGACCAATCTAATGAGTGTGCTAAGGGGCTCTTCTAAGCAAGATGCTTTTTTTTAATATCCTCAACAATATCTGAAGTTGAAGAAAAAACAGACATCAGTTAGATGTGTTGAATGTGTCTAACTTTACAATGTAAAACCAAAAAAGATCCTATTTGAAATTCTACAGATAGCCTTAATCTACTTGTAATTATTCTCTTTTAGATTTGTAAAATTCTAATTCATGCTCCCAGTCTTAGAGAGATATTTGACTTTAAAGTAATTTTGTTCTAATAGATGGGCCAAAGATAATTTACTCTACATCTTCATACATATTAAGAAATATCCAATATCTGCGACAGGCAGGCCACTTATCCTGTACTTAAAGCTTTCTCAGCAGGACCATCTCTTCAAGTGTAATTTCACTAGCAACTACAAATTCTTTAGAAAACCAATATTTAAAAATAATAAAAGGTAATAGCAAAATACATATACTAATACTGAGGCCAAAGTGGGTATCAGTAAACTGTCATTAAATCGTTCTGTGCAATTGAACACTTTAATAATAATTATACCATTCATTCTTTTTCCTACCTGTGACATTTCAGTACTCTAGAGCCGTTGGAACTACACGATGCTTCAGTTTTCATCATGCCTGATTACAGGCATCTTAAAATTAGATGTCTGCCAAAATTAGTAAACTTGGCTTCCTCTGTGTGACCGAGGACAGAGACGGGGTATTTGCCCTGGTGTCCCACACAGCAGTTAGAAGAACCAAGTACCCTTTGCTTACTTTGAGATTTAAGTAACTAAATGTTGTTTCCTGCTTGCAGGAGGTCTATGAAGAGGTGCTTAAGATCCCATTTACATTTAGAGAAGATCTAGGGCTAATTTCAGTTTCCTACACATCTTTAACCGACGTTTTAGATACTCTAGACTATCCAATAAATCCACATGGGTATTGCAGAGCTGACGTGGGAACCGTGGGAGCCCTATGACTTTCTGGAGCCACAGCCTACTTGCAGCTATGTGTCGGTAAATAAATTAACCTGTTGGTGTCATTTTCAGTAGTTTGAGGTAACCCTGAGAGCCTGCAGTAGCCACTCCAGGAAGCTGTGGGGTCTTCCATAAGACTAAGCAGCATGCATAAATAGCAAACAAAATGCCAGTAGATGGCATTATATCCCAAGATCTTACACGGCACTTTGCATTAAGAAACATCAAAGTCAAGACTCAGTGAACCCCTTAAGTTACTGAAAGTCTTGTCTGCATGGAATTTTAGCTGCTTAAATTCAGGACAGAGATTCAAGGACCTTTAAGCTGAGATAGCCTTTGTGTTGACAGTTTGAGACAAAAATTTCAATTCAAGTTACAGTACTGGACATGCTTTGTATTATTTCCAGCTTGCTGACTGTTTATTCACCTGTTTCAAAGCTCAGCCTGTCCTGAATTCAAGAAAGTGATAGCCAGCCCAGAGACTGCTTTGATCTACCTTCTCAGACCATGCTGAACCTGCTTGCATTTGGACATAAATGCCTTTGGCTACACAATTCAGTTTCCCGGAGGTGACTAGCTAGAGGCATGAAAAGTAACTAAAATATGTAGAAGCCAAAAGTTTAGGCTCCAGCTTTTCCTTGGTTTTAATTTCTATATTCACTGACTTCATATTCACTTTCATATTCACATCTGGAGTACAGTACCAGTCTGAGATTCAATATAAAGTCAAAATTTTCTACCAATCTATTCTAAGTATCTGGAGTCAGCCTTGAGAATCTCACTCAAGAAGCTGAGTGCTTAAATACACACATTTGTACTATTGAGTATCACCTAAGCTGTTTTTCTGAATGCCTGTCCAGTGCTGTTGCTAGTAGGATATAATTAATTCCAAGAATTAGTGAATAGTTCTGAGCCTGGTGGGACTTACACATTTGTCACTACTATACATAGCTATTCACAGTGTATGACCTTGTCTGTACAGATCTTTACTTGAAGCTGTTAACTCCAATCCCAGGGGATGTCCTATCCTTTCCTGAAATAAGTTATAAGAGAATTATGAGCTGAAAATATTGCTGCAGAAGGTAGATGACATGAGAAAATATGAGGACAATGGCCACTGAGATAAGAAAGACTTCATTCAATAATAGACGTTGAGAACAAAATTAAAAACCCAGAAAGAGATGCAAGCTGGCACATGACACTGATGGTGAATGACAGCGCAATCCTGCCAGGGCTGCTCTGGCTGCTGGCTCCACAGAGCCTTCCCTGACCGTCTGTGGTGGATGCAGTGGAACACCGGGAAAGGCAGCCTGCACTGCTGACCCCCAGCTACCTCTGCACGGGGAAGTAAGGGCTGTAGAAAGGCAACCACAATAAAGCTGGACCATATCTCCCACTCTGGGAATTACCATTGCTGTGGTAAAAGTATTTTCCTTACTTCCCCTTCTCCAACTCACCCAGTTACCTGCCTTACCTCTTGAAATATCTCTTTTTCCCTTGGTGATTCCCCACAGAGTATCACTTACAGGTATACTGGCTGTTTTTGATAAATGGTATCAATTATTAACAGAATTTTCATGTCAAAAAGGGCAATTACAAGAAGAGCAATGTGAAACTGAAACATTTAAGGAAGCAGCGCCACTTGCTGGGACTGTTGGTAGAAATACTGCCAGTAGTAAAGGAAACATAGAGGAATCTCTGCTGTTCATAGAGAATTCACAGAAGATGAAAACAAGAATTAGCGCCCCCCCCATGAAAGACACACCAAAGGAAAATATGTCTTGCCATAAAGGTCCGTGAAAAAGAAAAGTGCAGTAATTACCAACTAGAAAAGCATTTTAAGTTGTATCTTCTATTACTGTGATACAGGTGAATATATTGCTATTTTCACCATTTGTTTTATACAAGTGGGAGAAATATTCACTTGAGTGGTTTATTACCTAAAAAGTATTTGTAGCAAAAATATGAGAAAAAGCATAGAAAGTAAGAGCCAAAAAAATCAAAACCAAAAAGAAAAGGATAAGTTTCTAAGGACATGTCCCTGCTGGTAAAAACTTCACTTGTTTTAAAATAATATACACATGAATAAATATAGCAGAAAGACTGGATTTTCAAAATCACTGGTCTAACTCTAATTACGTTATTATAAATACAAATAAATCTCATTGACTTCAAAAGCTTGCTCTCATTACCTTAATTTTTAACCTTCATCTTCTGTAACATAAATATGTAGCTTCTTTATTTTGCATGTGCATAAAACTATATATAAGTCCAACATGAGATACCCTTTGTGGAAAGAGAAGAAGGACAGAGATATATGACAGCCATTATTGTCATTCCTTAACTTACTATCTGATACTTAGAATTTATCAAAGCAAATATATGGAAAATAAGAATTTGTATAGACTGTTCTATAACATAGAAAAGAAGTACCTAAGCCAAAAATTAATGCCAAGAATGAAGAAAATTTGTTGTTGAAATCTGTGAAAACCAAACTTTGGATGATGTCATAAGCTATAGATTTTCCACTGCTTCCATGATGATTTAGGCCCATCATTATTCAGTATAAACGTATTTTTATGGGAATCAGATTTAACAGAAGTAATAACTACACTTCTGCTGACAAAGATCTGCCCTTTACTTCTACAAGATCTGGAATCTGAGAAAACTTTTTCAAATACCACACCACTTTATTTATTTGTTTATTTAAAATGAGATAATCACGGTAAATAAAAAATCCTATAGTTTGGTACAACACAGATCTCAACTACTTCATTTAATATAAAAATTAGTTTAACTGATTCTCTGCTGCCTTTCCTAGATGAAGTCACAACCCAAGTCAAAATGTCTTTAAGCCTCACTTTACTATTTCGAGGGCAAAGTGATGCATGTAAATGACAGCAGCCCAGGTATTCATTATGGATGTATACTTCACCAGACCTACACAGGTGCACAGGTATAAATAATACTATGCTAATAAAAACATTCACCTAATTTAACTTTTATATAAATTATTTCCATTCTTTCCTCACATCTGTTTTATTGCTTTTGGCAGCTAACATGCTTTTAGTTAAAACACCTACCCACTTCTGTAGTCTGGTCTCTATTACTGCTAGATGAGTGACTTTTTAGGCATTGACTCCTAAGCAAGCCATATTGATTAGGAAAGTAATTAATAAATGTAAGGCAGGAATCACATAAAGACTGAAGTTGTATTATCTGAAGTAAGGTAGAATCCACCAATGAGAAATAAGCCAACTTCCTGGTGTCTTGGTCAGATATTCTTATTTCATCTTTCCTTTTCACTGGTTCTTTGGGTCTAATTCTGTACTTTTTCTCACCACTTACCCAATCCCTTCCCTCCTCTGTCTTAACTGCTACCACAGCCGTTCAACTACTTTCACTCCCATTCTTAATTTACTTAATTGTATTTTTGCTTATACATCTTTGAGTTTACTGCAGTCATTTACCAATCTGTCTTGCTTCATTATGTTTCATGTGTTTGGAGATGCGGGAGGAGGGCAAAGTGGCAAGAGTGTCTGTTTTCAGAGACCAGTCACAGACAAAACGAAGCTGAAGAGAGACTCTGACCGTCCATTCATTAGCTGAAAACTTCTCATATGCTACTCAGTGAATATTTACAAGTGATTAATATACCAATTTAAATCAAGAGCAATTTCTAAGCAATTCACACAAGGGGGAAAATGTTGCTCTCATAATGAACATTATTCAAAATCCAGCTCCATGTACAACTAGGGAATGAAACATTCTTATGGTTGAACAGTATGTTATGAAGACTACAAACTCTGAGGAAATCAGTAACCACTGACGAAAGCAGATCATATTGAACTATAATGTGGCTATAACGGTACGCATTTTCTTATTAAAATGTTTCTGTATGTCCTGGGTTCAGCTTAAACAGAGTTAACTTTCTTCATAATAGCTAGCAATAGACTGTGTTTTGGATTTGTGTTCAGAAGAAAGCTGATGACAGTGATGTCTACAGTTGTTGCCAGGACAGTCAAAGTCATTTCAGCTTCTCTGCTGTGCCGGTGTCTGCAGGTGCAGGAGAAGCTGGGAGGGAGCACAGCCCCAGTTACTAGCCCAGGATTCGATCTTAGATTCGGGATTGAGACCCAGAGTGGCCAATAATCTATTCCATAACATACACATCATGCCCAGTATATAGGTGAGGGCACTCCAGAAGCTCGTCCCTTTTTGTTCCAGATCCCTTTTGCCTCCGGGTCAGCTGAGGCAAAATGAATGGGCTGAGCCTTGGTCATCCAGTGGTGAGCAGTATCACTGTGTATCACTCATTTGTATGTTGGTATATATTGTTATTTTCAATAATATTATAGTTTAGTTATTAAATTGTTCTTATCTCAAACCACGAGTCTTTTTTTCCCTTTACCCCTTTAATTCTCTGCCCCATCTCTGGAGGGGTGGGAGTGAGTGACCGGTTTTGTGGGGTTGGCTCCCAGCCAAGGGTAAACTCATCAAACTGTAAAACTACTATCAGGCAGAACTTCTGACACAAAAAAATCTGCAAATATGAAAAAGATACATAAAAGCATCTGCCAAGAAATTACATCCCACGTCTTTTAAAATATAAACAGATTTAACAGTCTTAAAGTAAGTCAGTTGTGTTTTTTGTTCTTTGGATATGCATCTGAAACTCTCAAAATATTTCAGAGATTGCATTAGTGGTCACACTGAAGATGACTGTAGGCAACAGAATCATCAGGTCATCTGCATGGGTCACCTGTGACCCACTGCACCAATGGGACTGCACACCAGGGAGAAGCCAAGTAAAGGCAAAGAATATATTGTATCACACAGTGGGGCACTTTGAATGTGCATCTCAATTTGTGTGCACATCCACACAGACATACTATGTGAGGCTTGTAAGAGATTTAAGCCACAGTGTGTAAATATTTGTAAGACACAATTTTTTCTCAGAGGCAGACTTCACTGGGAATTGAAAGTGCTCAGCTTCTTGCATAGTCTGGACTCTTAAGCTGCTTTTGTTAGAACATATGTAACATCAGAAGGAAGAGTGACAAACTGCAGTGTTTTACCAGAAAATATACATGAACCCAATAGTGGTTTTAGTTGTTCTGAGGATGGCCTCAAATAGATCATGTATTATGTATACACAGAGTATATGGATTTCTAAAGTACCAGCATTTCATTACCGTCAGACATTAATAGATCAATTTGCTTGCATGTTCCCTGACAAACGAATACAGAATTATTTTAGCCAGAATCTGCTATTGTAGCATGATATCATGCACCTAATGGAGAATGAAGCTGTGACACATCCTAGAGCTAGCCAAAGGCATGCCATATGGAATAGTAAGGCAATGCAACAAAGACCATAATGCAAGAAAATAAACAAAAAAAAAAACGAAAAAAAACAACTCCAAAAATTCTATCTAAGCTAGAAAAATGATACATTGTGGGGTTTTTTTTGTATCTGTAAGTTAATTTCATCTTTCTAAAGGAAAAAAGAAATCATAGATCCTAAAATACTCTGAAATGTGTAGGTTAATGCTCAGGATATGCATCTATCTTCAAAATGGTGAGAAGGCTTGAGGTACTTCTGAGAACTTCTGGGGCAACACATTTTTTTAGACTGCCAAGTAATCAGAATAAATTATGACTGCAATTTTCTTTTATAATGAGTATTTTAAACTAGGAATTCTCCAAAATCAGGTTTATTAGCAGTAACGGGAATGGGGAAGGCTGCCACTTGGCTATGAAGGATGGGGGAGTGGGGGGAGCAGTGACCCTTTGTGTCACTGGGGCAGTCCCTGCAATCACCCTCCCTGGTGTGGGCAGCAGCTGCCCCCAGTGGGCTCCTCTGCCATCTCCATCAGTGACCAGGGGCAGCCCGTTCCCTTCCAGCAGGTAGGAGAAACATTTCTGGCAGAGCTCCCAGCAAACATATCCACGGCACACAAACAGGAACAGGCGCTCAGCAGGGGTGTGTTAATACGGGGGTTTCCTGATAAATGCTGCTCATTAAAAGTAACCAGGAATGCTGTTACAGGCTGTTCCGTAGCACAGGGAATGCTGTTTCTGCACTCCACATTGCAGCTTTTCCAGGAAAAGGTGGCAAAAAGTGCAATCTTTCATTTAATTATGCATAGTATATGGAATCTTTATTTCTCATCTCACACTATCTTGATGGCCTAAACGCAGTTTAAGAGAAACTAATAGAACAAGCTTGCAGGATACACAGATTTATCTAATACAAAATTAATCACAGTGATATTTTGTTACACTGCATGTTATTTTAGTTTAATCTTGATGACACCATATAGCACAACAAAAGGAAAAGTAAATGGACTGACAGGTTCTTGGTCTAGAAAAGGCATGCATTTGAAGTTTTGTAAGTGATAAAGGTACACCAATTCAAACTTCTTTAGAAAATAAATGTATTTTTATGTATGGTAATTTCAATCATCTACTGATTGGAAATGGCACCAGCAAATCTTTATCTGGCTTAGCTGGTATTTACTGTTTTGTGTTAAAGAAATACGGTATACAGTTGCTGAAAGCAATTATGCAAACAAGAAAGAATGTTCTCAGCTGTGCTCTTTAGACCCCTCTTACCAAGAATTAGCATATGTAATAACATTAATTAGGAAATGCCAGAATGTTTTAATGCTAACAAAGATGAAATCATATAACAGAATTAAACTGTGCTATAAATAATTTTACTAGAGCATTTTCATTTCTGTTTGTATGTAATTTTTTTTCTGGTGAAACTGGTATGAAAGCAAATATCTGATCAGTATTTTCTGTTTGCTTGTCTTTCAGGACTGTACAGCCCCTCATTGCGGCCTTCAAGTACTTGCAGGGAGCGTATAAACAGGAGGGGGAGCGACTGTTTACAGGGGTTGACAGTGACAGGACAAGGGGGAATGGTTTTAAACTAAGAGAGGGGAGATTTAGGTTGGATGTTAGGCGGAAATTTTTCCCTCAGAGGGTGGTGAGACACTGGAACAGGTTGCCCAGAGAAGCTGTGGATGCCCCATCCCTGGAGGCATTCAAGGCCAGGCTGGATGGGCCCTGGGCAGGCACCTCTAGTGGTTGGCAACCCTGCCCACAGCAGGGGGGTTGAAACTAGATGATCACTATGGTCCTTTTCAACCCAGGCCATTCTATGATTCTATGATATCAGATGAATTAGTAGTCATGCATACAGACAAAAAATTAGCAAAAGTATTGATTGAAGGGTAGATCCTTTTCAGGCTCTTCTATTTCAGTTTAAAGCTTACAGGTTTTTATATTTCAATTTAAAATAATACTGAAATTTTAACTTATTAATACACTAATATTGAAATTTTCAATATCATAGGAAAAAGATGTAGCAAAAACATTTAGCTTAATTTCATATTTAATACATAAACATACTATTGGGTAAGCTAGTAGTTATGAACCAGAAGAGGAAGCTAAAGAGGAATGAGGTGATTGATCCTTAACATTTTCATGACAGAAGGACAGATAAATTCTAGTTGCTAAGTTTTAAAATAAAAGATTCCATAGATAACGTATACAAAATATAATTATTGTTTATGAGAATGCTTGAGTTTAGCCAAAAATTTTAATGCACTAGCTTAATTTAATACAAGTTACACGTTTGTTGAGCCATATACAGGAAAGTCAAATTTATACTTACATGCTGATTAAAAATATGTCTTGAAAGATTAAATATACACACTATGTTTCATTATATAAACTGTAAATTTGGGTAAGTGATGTGTAAATTCACTAATTGTCCCACATGGCTATTCAGCTGTCTACTCATCGTATCATTCTGATCTGTCACTTTACTGCAGAATGTAGAATGGTTTTGGCATTTGTAATTCCAACAAAAACACTTAACACCTGTACAATTGGCCCGTGGAAATCTAGGGGGCAAGATTCAAAATAAATTACTTGTCCATATGGACTGCAAGAAAAGACTTACCCCAGTGCATGCTGCTCTGTGAAATTGCTTTGTTAAAATCAGAGTTTTTATTGCTCTTCACAGTTTTAAAATATTTCATCATTTAGGTTATTAATATTACATTAATATTTATAAATGTATGTTAATTGCTGAATTTACCATTTTATTTTAGGAATCCATCTGCTTTGTATGCCAAAAGCATCCTGAAAATGTCAATTTGAATTAGTTTTGTTATGGTAAATACTGAACACAACATTATATTCTGTGCTTTCAGAAGGAAGTAGTGCAAAGACAATTTTCTAAGCAGCACTTAAAATGTTCATATACTAATTCTTCTGCTAGCTGTAATGCGCTGCAAAAAAAAAAGTGTGAAAAGGCTGTGCCTAAAGTCTAGCAACAAAGCAGAAACTCATATTCAAAATCTCCTCCTGCTCTACAGGTCCTTCAAGTAGAAGGCTTCAAAAAGGGAGGTTTGGATGCAATGTACAGACATTTTATTAAGAAACCAGTGCCTCCTTTTTTAAAATAAATTACTACAGCATGGAAACATGGTAGAAAACAGTACGAGAAAGCTCTTAGACATGGGTATCTTTATACTCACTCTCAAGTGAGTATAAAGGTTGACTACCACCCCCACATTAATATTGCTGCAATTGTAAGGAGAGTCAATACAAGACACAGTCTCAGATGGTTTCTCTCAAGGGAAAAATAATTCTCCAACACATAGTGCTTGTTAGACTGTCTCAGACCAATGTGTGCTTCAGACCAACATAGTGGAAAAGATTTTGCATCCACTCCTGTCCCTGTAACTGTAGTCAGCTTTTCTTAAGTTAATCAAACCTGTGTCCAACAACCAATACTTTTTTCCCTCTCTTTAATATTCCTGTACTTGCTTTATTTGGTGACTCCCAAACATCCACTGATTTCCAGCCCAAACTTAATTACAGTATGCTTACGAACAGTTTTTCTTCAGTTGCAGTATTTTGGTTAAATATATTATTTCGCTCTTTGCTGTTTTTTGTCTTTGCTCTATGCATTTAAAGAGACAAAATATAATTTATGGTTACATTTAGTACACAAGCATAACCAGCTTATTCAGCTGAGAAAAGTCCTGCTCCTATTTCTCCTTATTTTAGAACTTGCTTATATTTAATTAGGACCATAGTCCTTAAAACTAACTTGTGTAAACACTTCATAGATCTTTCAGTAATGAATGATTTCACTCGCCCAAATAAATGTCAATATGGCTTCTCCCTTATTATTTCACTTTTAGCTCTTTGACAAAAAAAAAAGGTTTTCTATGGTAACTTACACTTTTGGGAAAGTATTGGGTGCAAATAAAATAAAGTATTTTAATTAGTTTACTTTTAATTGTAATATAGCTGCCTTAATTGATTTCAAACAGCATGAAAAAAATCAAGACCAAGTGAAACAGCATTGTCATTTAATCCTCGTTTAATAAGAATCGCTGACTGTGGCTGGAGTCTCTTACACCCCAGCCTGAAGAAAAATTTCATCTTAAAACAAATCTAGTTAAAGCAATGAAAACTCTCTAGTGCAAAATGTTCTTAAACAGGTTTCAACTTTGCTGCTAGGCTTAAATTTCAGACTCTAAGCTGAGTAACAAGATCTGATCTTCTGCTATAAGCAGAGATCTACTTTTTAACAAGTGTTCTTTTATTTGTGCCTTGCAGGTTGGCAAAATTGGATTTAATCTCTCTCTGATGAAAGCATGTCTCACAGTGATGGACAAAATCTATGTCTTTGGCTTCTAAATTAAACTCAAGTTTTGTTACTTGAACTGTGTTTTCTGTGGAGAACAAAACAGCCCATGTAATAGCTAGACAATAGTCTGTAAACATTGCATACATGGAGGTAAAAATAAGAGTCCTTTCACGTCCTCTGGGACTCCAAACTGCACTATTCAGACTTCTGTCTAATTTTAAATATTCTCCCGTATTATAGCTATTCACATATTTCATACATACCCAGGTACTAAACACACTTGCTCTATGCATTCCTTTGCAAATGGGACAACCGTACATTGTGAACTAATGTACTGCCAGAGAAAACATATAGAAGATCTTTTAAAATAGTGTAAAACTATGTGATCAGATGTGCTGTTATAGATAAAAAAAAAAATCGAATAGTTCCCATTTCAGAAACATCTCTCTAAGCATCATCTTCCAACTCTTAAAATTCTCAGGTTGTGTAGTTTTTGGCCCTTCCGTCCACAACTAGGTGTGTGCTCACGCTGCCAAGACTGATGGATACTTAGGTTATTATAAGGGAAACCATTACTTAGTGACATTTTTAATCATTATTTTAATATATTTGTCTAAAGTTTGAATTTGAGCATTCTGTGTAATTCCATCAAACTTAAAAGCAGCATCTCTCTCACCTTTTTCATTGCTTCGAACATGGGGGTGGGAAAGGGATCAATGTGCCTAATAGAGCTTAAAATGAATTTGACTTTTTGGTTTACTTCCATGTTTTTTGTACCACAATCCTCGATGCACTAATGAAATAAAGACAAACCAACTTTCTATTACAGGAATATAATTTGTTAGATGTCACAGAATCAGCCCAGGGAGATGAGGAGTAAGCTGACAGAACGCATGAAAGGTTACAGGTTCATTTTGTTTATCCTTTTCCAGACTCTTGTTTTCTTCTCCAGAATTATAGTAGCAGGCAGGAATGAGGGAGGGAAAAAGGTATCTGACAAATGTTACAAATTATTAAATTGCAGTACAAATATTGCGTATGGCACGTTCTACTGAACAGCTTGCTGGATAATCAAAAGTAGAGCAGAAGGCCACATATTTATTGTGTAGAAACACACAGCCACAGTGTAAGCTTTCGAAAGGGACACAGAGGGTGCTCAGGTTGGCTGATGCTGGGAATTCCAGGTGATACAGGCAGGCTGCACAGAGCTACCGAAGACTTAGGAAAAGTGGTATCCCTGTCTGTCACAGGCTGAAGTTCCATGGACAGACCTTAAAGGTGATTGAAAAGAAAGATTTTAAATAAAGAATTTTCAATAATTTTTTCAATCCAGTAAATTACTGAAGAATGCTGGACTGAGAGGAAGCAACGTAAGGAAGCATGTCTTGCTAAGAACAAAGGGAGTAGTTTTGTTCCTGAGACTTAACCTTCCTCACCAAGAAGTTCCAGGTTTTCCCTGTTTACAGTCTGATTTTATTACATTTTATTACTTCCTACTCCAAAGAAATTAAAGTTTTAAAGATACTTCAGTGTAATTTAATATGCTAATTTGGAAAAAAAGGGATGAGTACAGCTAACTTCAAGGTTCTTAGTGATGTGAAATCTTTTCATGGGCAGTTAACAGTTATCTAGGATTGCACACTTAAGCTCAGTAGCAATTCAATACTATCTCAGTCATTGAGTGTTACAGTATTTAGAGAATATGTCATCACATTTCCTCTGCTACACAAATTTAAAAATATCTGATACTTTATTGTGCCTTCAGAATAATTCCCAAATCCTGAACCAGGAAAACAATCATTAGGTATAAATGAACAAACCTCAGCAGGAAATGGGGTTTATTACAATGTATTTTGAATGTTAACATTTGATTTACAAGTAAATAAATAAATTTATAAATGTATAGTTTTGTAAATATACACAAACTTAGAATCTCGATAAATAACAGTCATCTGACACATTGGGAGAAGAAATGTTTAAAATAGCTGCACATTATTCAAGCATTCATTTTTCTTACGTACAGAACACTTATTCTATAGAATTACTTGCCAGTTTAAAATCTCAGCACTGCATATGCAGACTTTGGAAAATAATATACTTTAAAGTAATTTTTCATCAAATTCCTAAGACAATAAAGGATAAGTATATAAGGTCTTCTCTCATAACATTCTCTGTGTTCTGCAGGCCTGACAGAAATGCGACAGCTATCATAACCACTAGTTTCAGCTAGAATACCATCTAAAAAAGATGCAGATTTCTGCTCAGTACGACTTCTGATTCTAAGACTACATTAAAAAAACACATTCCTGAAGTGTTCTGCAACATCCATATTAAAAAATTCTAAAAGCAGTCAGCAGACATTTTCTTACATTTTTAAAATACAGTACTATTCTTGAAACTGATTTAAGATTTTGCACATTAATCTTTCTTTGAAACAAATGACTGAAATAATGCATTCACTGTTTTGCATTCAAACTTAATGCAAATTCATGCATTCAAAATTTATCAGTTTTAACCTTTAAAAGCTGAATGTTTTATTAACATACCTTTTCTAGTCTTCATTTATATGTTTGTAACCAATTTAGGCAAAGGAGCTTTCCATCAATCTCAACTTCCTTAAAATTCCATTAAAATTCTGTGGTGGAAACTACCAAGACAACTGCTGATAAGAATCAGTTCCGAAACGTTTGTTTTAATATTCATTTTTATGTCTCAGAAATTAAATTAGTACCAGGAAATTACTCTTTTTTACAGAGATTTTGTAATCAAAAACCATTTTTTATAAAGCAAAATTATCCATTAAAATCAACATAATGGAAATGTGTTGTTTCCCATTAAAAAGTGATATTGCAATTAAAATTTCAGTTGGAAATATTAATATTTTCAATTTACTAGACCTAAGACTTGGGACACATACAAAAATCTATTGCACTTTCCTTTAAAATTTAATTTTCTAAAACATATATTCACCAAAGTAAAGGTAAGTTTATTTTTTAAGGAAAACAGTTTAAATTTTCAGCTCCCATCCAACAGACACTATTTTAGTTTAAAAACTACCTATTTTTTAGGCTTATTTCTCTCATTATTATTTCAAATAAAGAAACAAATTAGAACATCAAATTCTTTTATCATTTCCTTTTCACACTCATTAGCATCATACTTCTGATTTAAATAAATAAATAAATACAGTCAGGCAAATAAAGCATTTCTTCCGCACTACCTATTCAAAAAATCTGAGTTGTTATTTAGCAGAAATGCTTTGGAGAACAACACTGTAGTCCCAAGGACATAAAGGTAATTGATAAGCTCGCTTACGCCTAAGTAAGGGAAATTTAATAGAAACTAGGAAATTAAATTTCTACTGAACAAAGATAATAGTAGCCTTTTTGAATATCAATTTTTACATAGTTGCCATGATACTGTGAGACTAGTATTCCTAGATAATTTCTTCCTTCAAGTAGGACTTATAATCACTGATCAAAAATCACAGCTTTTATAATTCAAGTAAGAGAATCAAGGAACATCTTACTGTGTTTATATTTTATTACAAACAATGTAGGCTGCATTAAAAAGTTGCTGAAAAGGTAACTAACCACACCAACCATTTCAATATATGTAGAAAATGATTTGCCATTTCAAGACATAGGTATACTTTTGGGGGGACAGGGAGGGAGATATTATCTTTCCTGTTTTCCATGGAGCAAGTTCCTATCCTGGAATATTTTATCATGCAACACTAAGATGAACAGATTTTGCAGAAAGATAAACATTTAAAGGATCTAGGCATGCACACGTTGTAGGACAGTGGATCTACATCACTCTTTGACACTGAAGAGCAATGCTTAACCTCATGAAAGGCCATCACTCCTACACTGACCTGTGTACCACAGTCGAGTACTCTGGAAGTGGCTTTTCACATGGCAAATCCCCAAACTGCCTAAAGGAAGACAGCGACAGTATCTGTCCGCAGGTTGCTGTAGTCTGCATGATAAGGTTTAAAAATCAGTTTTGTCACGAAGCAAGAAGGGCCTCATTCAGATGCTGCGAACAGGGCTGATTCGGGCAGGGCAGCAACAAGCATTGCCTGCTCAACGTGCAATATGCAAAAGCTGATCTCGATTCTTTAGTTTTCTCTGACGACTGGCTGCACTTAATGCTGAAGAGGACAAGTTTTCCCTTGCATTTCCCTTCATTTTTTTTCAGTCATGTTTTAGTATTGTTTCATTATAAATGGTATCTCTTACAAAGCAATCAGTATAAGAACAGAGACTTCCAGCTATTACAGTAACAGCTTCTGAAACAGCCTTGATCGCTTGCTTTTGCGGTATTTTTCTTTTGGCCTTTCACCAAGTGTTGTAAGGCTGGAAATGTAGAACTAACTGATTACATGGAACTCTGGCAGCTTTTAACCCCGGCAGTCAAAAACGTAAAGAGAAAAGGTTCATAATTACACTGCATATCCAAGCAACACTTATTTTAAATGTACACATTGAACTAACTGAAATAGAAAACAAAAAAAAGTGAAATAGCTAAAATATGATACTTCAACGTACAACATACACTCAGCACATTACTGTACATAGTGGAAGAACAGAGAGATGATTGTTCTCCACTACCTCAATGGACTTTTATCTTTAGGACTAAGCTGAAGTATTTTGATCTTTCTTCATGTCTTAAAAGAGCAAAAAATAATTGCTTTGTTTGTTATACAAATAAATAACACTTTTGGTTTTGTTTTTAATATAAATTTATTTAGAAAGAACACTCCAAGCTAATTTTACTGAGAAACATAATTAATAGTGTCCTTTCAGTTCTTGACTTTTGGACCCTTGACAATTTTAATTTATAGGTTTAAGCAAGCAGAAATATGCTCACTGAACCCTGGTGAAACAGAGACTGGGGTTAAAAAATTCCTTGCTCAAGATGCCTTATCTTCCCTGTCTAGAGCTTTTTTTGGTGAAAAAGGTAAGACCACAAAGATTCCACAGAAATGAGCTATCCCATATATAGCAGTTAGTAACACATTCATACTTGCTGATATTAACAAAAGCTGGATATGAAGTTATTCAAAACTGTCTATTTTCTGTCAGCTGGACTGAATTTGTCAATTTTAGACTATAATCTGTCTGTAGGGGGTTTAAAATGTTATGTATGCTTAAAATATTTTAAATCAACACAATTCTCATTTGAGATATTCTGATATGTCAAATGTTTCCTAAATATATGAAAAACAAATAAGAGAACCAAACTATTGTTAGGTCTACAGGCTTTTAAAAAACTTCTGGCAGAAAATGCTGCAATTCAATCGTATATTTTAAAACAGTCCTTCTGCTACTAAGCATTTGCACAAATACCTCAAAGGTACAAAAGAAAAAAGAACAGAACCAACAAGTGCTATCATGTTAAATACCTGCATCCCTGAAATGTTTCATTTCATTGCAACTTCTTTAGAAAACAAGGCTTTAAAATATCCTGCTTAACTATTAAAATGTTTGTTGGTTTCCTCATATTTCAACACACTTGATTAGGTTTCATTAAAAGCTCTTCACCTGAGTGCTGTCACTAAGAAGAATGAAACAAAGTACACAAGAGTCAAGGAAAAAATCCATTATCCCATTTATTGAGTAATGGGTAAGTAACACTCTAAAGCATCAGTGCTTTCTTATGTTATAATTTGATTTTAAATATGTGCAATACAACTAGCTGTTTCCCAAAACAGATTTAAAATATAATAAAACAAAACAAAAAAAAACCCATAACTATACTTTTGTCACTAGTTTTACAGATTTGGGTAATTTTTATGACCATTTATTTATTTTCAGTCAAAAAATGTCTGTCTCCTTAAAGCTTCCTGACTCTTTCAGTATTTCAGTTTTTTTTACTGAGGCTCACATTCACCGGGTTGAATAATGATAAGACAGAAATAAGGGTCTGATCTCATTTTGTCAGTCAGTGAAAGTTCTGGTCTAAGTTAATACAAAGAGAAAAATGTTTTAAAGAATCAGTTGAATCATAAAATTTGCAAGATGAACGGTTCAGTTCCTGGTTGAAAAGGAACAACGGGAAAAAAAATAACTTTTATTAGTGCACCAGAAGGGCCTCTAGGATGTAGGAAGTCTCATTCCAGTTAACTCCCTAAAAATTCACACACCTATGCAGATATGCTATTATCCTATAAGTAAATGCTTTTCTGAAATTTATTTTTATATTATTATTGCCAGCATTTTAAATAAAATACACTGTCATTAAAAAAAAAAAACAAAAAAACCACAATGAACCAAAACTAACCACCAGGTTTCACATGGAAACCGGCTGACCAGAGAGGCTGTGTGGTCTTCATCCCGGGTGATGATGATGCAGGGTGCACCTGGACCCTCAGAAACTTTGTCTGACCCATAGTTAACCCTGCTTTGAGCAGGAGGTCGGACTGGAGATGTCCTAAAGTTTCTTCCTCCCTGAATCATTCTATGGGATGATTCTTCAATTCTTAAATACCTAAAATGATTGCTACTTAATTTTAAGCCATTAATTGATTTGTTTTCTGATTGAAATAAGTAAAAATTACTCTCAGAACTATCTTTGACTAAATTTAGTTCAGGTTAAACACTGTTGGATGTCATATAAAAATTTCAAAACATTGATTTTTTTTAGAAATGCATGTTCTCCAAATAGATTATAGGCAACATATAGCCTTGGCTTAATCTACAAATACTCTTATTAATGAAATTGATGTAACAGACAATGAGTTTGAGAGTTTCTGAAGAGAATAAAAGTGCTTCCTTTTTACAGAATTAAAATGTATTATGGAGAAATGGCTGGGAAATTAGCATTTGTTTACTATTCCAAATCCAGAAAAAAAAAAAAACTACTGTTCTTTACATTTCTTTCTCACAAAATCAACTCTCCATCACATATGTTTAATAAGATTGATTTCTGATCCCCAGACTCAAGAGTTTTGGATATTCACCCCACATTTTTCAAGTTTTA
Source organism: Syrrhaptes paradoxus (assembly GCA_013400615.1). Lineage (NCBI taxonomy): Eukaryota > Metazoa > Chordata > Aves > Pterocliformes > Pteroclidae > Syrrhaptes > Syrrhaptes paradoxus. The sequence goes on along the minus strand of VZTO01003516.1, from coordinate 152,352 downwards.
TTTATTTTTTTGCTAACAAGCAAAATAATAATTTCACTCTGCAGTTAATACTGTGGTATTATGGTAAGTCACTAAGTCAGTAGCAACACATAGTAATGCTATAAAATATACAGTATTATCACACACAATGTTTTGAAGAAATTAGTTTTGAAGAAAAATGTTTTTACTGTAATTTCCAGGATAAAATTTGTCAAATTTTGATGCAACTTTATCAAAAGCATTTTTTCCAGCAAAGTCTATTTCTGATACAAATTCTCAGCCACAATTAAACTCTGGTCTGTCTGTGACAAGTACAAGAGGGCATACTTGGGTCATGACTGCTGAAAAGGTGAAAAGAGAAGGGAAAGAACATGCTACTGCAAGACTTCCTTGACCCAACTAGCTTCTGTGGCAAAAGCCTGTTATCTCAAAAGATTAGACCACACTGATATAAATCTCTGCAAGTGTTAGAAATGGTTTTAGATATTCTAAAGTATACCAAGGAAAAATGTTTAGACAAATTTTGGACCATGCCATATAAGCAAATAGGCAAAATTAAGCAGTGACCTCATGAAATTTGCCCACACCAAACAGATATAGTCTGAAAAGTAATTCTCAAAATTAGCATTTTGTTTAGCTCTGACCAAAAAAAAAAGCCTCAGCAATGTTCATTTAAATAAAAGTTAAGCACCAAGACAAAATGCCAAAACCAGGTGCAAGAGGTAAGAAATGATCACTAAAAAAACACACCAGCAATGTGCATTTAATACCCACAACCTCAATAGATGTAGGAAGACAGAGCTTCAGATCACCTAACACAGGGAACAGTATCCAATTTTCAAGTAATTTGTAAAAATTCTGGTAGACATTACATAGACACTTGAGACAGAACAAAATCATACCAGATTTAAATCTGTTTAAGTGAATATTTAGTCTGTTCTTGTAGCTTATATAACTGAAATGTTAGACTTGTAAAACCTGAAGGGTAAGATATAATTGCTATTTCTTGCTGAAAATAGTACAGTGAATGAATCAGCTCTAGGTTTGAGTGATTTTATTCTCCCCAGGGTAGATGAAGCTGTGTTGACACATTAAGGGAAAGCTTATAGGTGTCTTTCTGCTCTGCTAAGTCTCTGATATAAAATTCATAATGAACAAAAGGTAGAAGCAAATATCCTTTGATTAGCTATTTATTTTCCTGACTTGATGCATCCTCACTAGCCATTGATTAAATGAAATAAAAGCTACCAAGAGAAGAGGTGATTTAGTTTTAAATACCTTAAAAGACATGTCTTTAAAAAACAATAGCAACTGCTAGCTAGGGATCTTATGGTGGTATCTTAGTTTCTAATTTAAATTAATTCCCTGTGTAATTATAAACTAACTAAAAGCTGTGTCCATATATTCTTTCAGAATTACAGTTAGGATGGGCAAGAAAATCCAGGGAGATTATGCCTCTGCTGGTTTTACACTATCTTGATACCTACCTACCATTTTGAAGCCAGGACTAGCAAGAGATGCCCAGAGCCTGGAGAAGAATCACAGGTCAGCAGGAAAGCACCTGAAGGGCAACACAAAGGACTTCCTGCCAGTAAGTCAGCTTCATCAAGGGCCCAACTGAATTGTCTCTATACACGTAGCATGGGGCATAAACAAGAGGAGTTAGAGAGGTGTGCACGCCTGCAGGACTGGAGATACGGTGGGATGGGTCCTATGACTGGAATGCTGGAATGCAGGGACACAGGCTCTTCAGGAAGGACAGGCAGGGGAAACCAGGCGGGGGTGTCCCCTTCTGTGTCAGCGACCAGCGGGAGTGCATGGAGCTCTGCTTGGGGATGGATGAGGAGCCAACTGAGAACCTAGGGGTCAGGATTAAAGGGAGGGCAGGGACAGGGGACATTATAGCAGGGGTCTGCTACAGACCACCGGACCAGGAAGAGTGAGCGGACGAGATCCTCTACAGGCAGATAAGTGCAGCCCTGCATTCACAAGCCCTGGTCCTCATGGGGGACTTCAACCACCCCGGTATCTGTTGGAGGGACAACATAGCAGGGCATAAACAGTCCAGAAGGTTTCTGGAGAAAACCAGAAATCTTCTGGATTCCAACTGACAGAGGAACCAATGAGGAGAGGGGCTATGCTGGACCTTGTTCTCATCAACAAAGAAGGGCTGGTGAGGAATGTGAAACCTTGGCTGTAGTGACCAAGGTAAGCCTTGGCTGTAGTGACCAAGAAATGGTGGAATTCAATATCTTTAGGGCAGTGAGGGGGCTGCATAGCAAACTGACTGCCCTAGACTTCAGGAGAGCAGACTTTGACCTTTTCAGGGATCTTCTCAGTGGGATACAATGGGGCAAAGCGCTGGAGGAAAGGGGGCTCAAGAATGCTGGTTAATATTCAAGGATCACCTCCTCCAAGCTTAGGAGCGATTCATCCCAAAAAAGAGGAAGTCAGGCAAAAACACCAGGAGGCCTGCATGGATGAACAAGGAACTCCTGGATAAAACCAAACTCAAAAAAGAAGCCTATAGAGGGTGGAAACAAGGACAAGTAGCCTGGGATGAATACAGGGAAATTGTCCAAACAGGCAGGGATCAGGTTAGGAAATCTAAAGTCCTAATAGAATTAAATCTGGCCAGGGATGTAACAGGCAACAAGAAAAGCTTCTGTAGGTACATTGGTGATAAAAGGAAGGCTAGGGAAAATGTGGGGCCCCCCAAGAAGGAAACAGGAGACTTGGTTATCCAGGATATTGAGAAGGCTGAGGTGCTCCATGACTTTTTTGCCTCAGTCTTCACTGAAAAGGGCTTGAGCCACACCACCCAAGTTGCAGAAGGCAAAGGCAGGGACTGGGAGAATGAAAAACTCCCCACTGCAGGAGACGATCATGTGCAAGACTATCTAAGGAACCTGAAGGTGCACAAGTCCATGGGACTGGATGAGATACCTCCATGGGTCCTGAGGGAACTGGCAGACGCAGTTGCTAAGGTTCATATTTGTGAAGTCAAGGCACTCTGGTGAAGTTCCTGCCTACTGGAAAAGGGGAAACATAACCCACATTTTTAACAAGGGAAAAAAGGAAGACCCGAGGAACTACAGGCCAATCAGTCTCACCTCTGTGCCTGGCAAGATCATGGAGCAGATCTTTCTGGAAACTATGCTAAAGCACATGGAGAATAAGGAGATGATTGATGACAACCAGTATGGCATCACCAAGGGAAAATCATGCCTGCAAAACTTAGTGTCCTTCTACGATGGGGCTACAGCACTGGTGGATACGGGAAGAGCAACTGATGTAATCTACCTGGATTTGTGCAAAGCATTTGACACTGTCCCACATGACATTCTTGTCTCTAAATTGGAGAGACTGTTGGACCACTCAGTGTATAAGGAATTGGCTGGATGGTCACACCCAAAATGTTGTGGTCAACAGCTCAATATCCAAGTGGAGACCAGTGAAGAGTGGCATTCTGCAGGGGCCAGTATTGGGACTGGTGTTGAACATCTTTGTCGTTGACATGGACAGCGGGATCAGGTGCACCCTCAGCAAGTTTCCCAATGACACCAAGCTGTGTGGTGTCGTTGACAGGCTGGAGAGGAGGAATGCCATCCAGAGGGACCTGAACAGGCTTGAGAGGTGGGCCTGTGCAAACCTCATGAATTTTAACAAGGCCAAGTGCGAGGTCCTGCACATGGGTCAGGGCAGTCTCAAGCACAAATGCAAGCTGGGTGGAGAATGGATTGAGAGCAGCCCTGAAAAGAAAGACTTCGGAGTGTTGGTAGACGACAAGCTCAACATGAGCCAGTAATGTGCGTTTGCCGCCCAGAAAGCCAACCATGTACTGGGCTGCATCAAAAGAAGCATGACCAGCAGGTTGAGGGAGGTGGTTCTTTCCCTCCACTCCGCTCTCATGAAACCCCACCTGGCGTACTGTGTCCAGCTCTGAGTCCTCACCACAGGAAGGACATGGATGTGTTGGACTGAGTCCAGAGGAGGGCAATGAAGATGGTCAGATGGCTGGAGCACCTCCCATAGGAGGACAGGCTGAGAGATCTGGGCTTGTTTAGCATAGAGAAGAGAAGGCTCTGGGGAGACCTTCGAGCAGCCTTCCAGTACTTAAAGGGGGCCTACAAGAGAGATGGGGAGGGACTCTTTATTAGTGAGCAAAGTGATAGAGAAAGGGGTAAGGGTTTTAAGCTGAATGAGGGTAGATTTAGATCGGATATTAGGAAGACTTTTTTTTACTGTGAGTGTGGTGAAGCACTGGAACAGGTTGGCAAAAGAAGCTCTGGATGCCCCATGACCGAAGATGTTCAAGGCCAGGCTTGATGAGGCTTTGAGCAACCTGATCTAGTGGAAGGTGTCCCTGCCCATGGCAGGGGGGTTGAAACAACATGAATTTTAAGGTCCCTTTCAACTCAAACCATTCTATGATACTGATAAATTGTCTTTAAATTATTTTTTGATTTCTCTAGATACATGTGGTGATCAGCACTCATATTTTATAATATCTATACATAACATGTATTTTTATAATTTAACCCACATTTAATGCATCTGGATGTCTATATATTCTCTTTTGATGCAACGGATAAAAAAAAATGAAATGTAGATAATTCAGACAAGGGCAAGAAGAGTATTTAAAGTTTAGGTCTTAAAATGTTATTTCCAACTCCAGCATGGAGCACATACCAATAAAAATTGTGGAAGGACTAACACAAACCAGGAGGAGAAGATGAACCTATGACAGAAATAATTTCTGCAGCAGTGCAGAGGGTGTTGTCTGGGCAAGGGACATTCAGCTTCTAGTTTGCTAGCTTAGCCTTTTTTTTTTTT
>VZTO01003516.1:119220-146444 GCA_013400615.1 Syrrhaptes paradoxus | reverse complement strand
AGCAGGTTGAGGGAGGTGGTTCTTTCCCTCCACTCCGCTCTCATGAAACCCCACCTGGCGTACTGTGTCCAGCTCTGGAGTCCTCACCACAGGAAGGACATGGATGTGTTGGACTGAGTCCAGAGGAGGGCAATGAAGATGGTCAGATGGCTGGAGCACCTCCCATAGGAGGACAGGCTGAGAGATCTGGGCTTGTTTAGCATAGAGAAGAGAAGGCTCTGGGGAGACCTTAGAGCAGCCTTCCAGTACTTAAAGGGGGCCTACAAGAGAGATGGGGAGGGACTCTTTATTAGTGAGCAAAGTGATAGAGAAAGGGGTAAGGGTTTTAAGCTGAATGAGGGTAGATTTAGATCGGATATTAGGAAGACATTTTTTTACTGTGAGTGTGGTGAAGCACTGGAACAGGTTGGCAAAAGAAGCTCTGGATGCCCCATGACCGAAGATGTTCAAGGCCAGGCTTGATGAGGCTTTGAGAAACCTGATCTAGTGGAAGGTGTCCCTGCCCATGGCAGGGGGGTTGAAACAACATGAATTTTAAGGTCCCTTTCAACTCAAACCATTCTATGATACTGATAAATTGTCTTTAAATTATTTTTTGATTTCTCTAGATACATGTGGTGATCAGCACTCATATTTTATAATATCTATACATAACATGTATTTTTATAATTTAACCCACATTTAATGCATCTGGATGTCTATATATTCTCTTTTGATGCAACGGATAAAAAAAAATGAAATGTAGATAATTCAGACAAGGGCAAGAAGAGTATTTAAAGTTTAGGTCTTAAAATGTTATTTCCAACTCCAGCATGGAGCGCATACCAATAAAAATTGTGGAAGGACTAACACAAACCAGGAGGAGAAGATGAACCTATGACAGAAATAATTTCTGCAGCAGTGCAGAGGGTGTTGTCTGGGCAAGGGACATTCAGCTTCTAGTTTGCTAGCTTAGCCTTTTTTTTTTTCTTTTCTATCTTCCCATCTTTCAATGTTTTTTTTTTTTTTAACATAATTAACTTGTGCAATAAAAATTGGAACATCTGTAATGCAATAACAATACACACATGCATATATATATGTGAGAGGCTTATATTGTTAAAAAGTTGCAGAAGCCTGATGGAAGGTTGTTTATTTTAAAGTGTTCACACAAAACCTTGAAAAGCCATTAGCATCAGACAGGTATTTGAGTTATAGAACCAATCTGACCTTTTCAGGGATTTGCCAGTATTTATTGGCACTCCAAGTGACATTTATATTGTTAAATGAAAAGCTAAATGCCTGAAGCTGCCAATGGAGTAGTTATGAGGACAACACCTGATCACAGAGTACTATAAATTATTTGGCCATAGCTTAACCAAAGAATTCAATATCTCCTGATGATCACACTAAAAACCTGCTCAGCCTCTACAGTCAATTCACAGAAACTCTTCACTGAAAATACCTTTATCCAACTAACTATAAAACTAATTTGTTCAATATTATTTAATCTGCAACAATTCTTCCGCAAAGCCTTGAGAAAATCACCAATGCAACAAATACCAACCATTAGTCTACAAGGCTGTAATCTCAAATTTGTGTTTGTTTTGTAATCTTAATAATTTTATTTTTAATTACTGTTTATACTTATTTACATTTTTACATTTTGTTAATTAAGTACAATTAATAAACTTTAAATAATGTTAAGCTTTGTAAATGAATAATCTTTAATGTTAAATTTATAATCAACGTCTACAAGAATTAAGGCTATAATGTACAAGTCCACAGGGGTCCTGACTGCATATCTTATGTACATCTTTTATAGTACGTGATCGCTTTCAGTATCCCCATGGCTTGACATGAGCTGGCAGAGGTCTGATCCAGACCGCTGCATGCCAGTAAATAAGAAAGGGAACTCCAAAGTTCCCCTCTTCCACAAGGCAGTATTTTTAAAAGAGCTTCAACTGAAAGTTTATTAGCTCAATATCACCACCTTCAAAATGGGAAAAAAAAATCATGAATTAATGTTATTAAAATAAGAGGGAAACTAAGCTATGATTTACATTCTGAAAGGTGTGCCACTTGCACATGCCAGGAATGAAAACCTCTTTAAAATGTTCACAACAGCAATACAGACAACTTCGGTGCCTCACCTAATTTGTCCATCATCCCTCTTAAACTGAAGTCAGCCCAGCAACATCAATTCCTCTCACATCTTGCATCATTACACATTAAGAAGATCTTTTTTTTTCCACAAGGATGTATTTTTATTTAACTATAGTTCAAAAAAATGAAATGACTGCATTTGAAGTGGGACTAGAGTTTAGGCTTTGCAAATTATAGTCAAACAGATTAAAGATTTGTATAATGGACATATAATCTGCATTAACAAAAAATTAATTATGCATATACATAGAGGAATAGTAACACTATTTCTTTCTTAGATGATGTGGGGGTTTTTTGATTAATGGAAAATAATTCACTGTCATGAGAATCAGATACGTTTCTCCTCACAGAGCATGAAAGAAAACATTTTTTTCTAAGTTACTGTAGAACAACCTTAAGCTAAAGCAGTTTTACATCACTTTGATTTTCTGTGTTTCTTCCCAAATGGCAATTCCACACTAATGTAAGTATGCCTTTCCTTGTATTCTTTCCAGGAAGAACCAGACTTCTCAAGTGAGTATCTATTCCAAGCAATTTCAAACCCATAGTTTAGATTCAGAAAGTTCACAGGTCAGAGGAATTGAATTCTATAATTAGACAAAAGCAGAAGTTTAGACAGGTACTGGTAATCAGATCCAGTAAAAATGATGGCCCAGAAAGGTTGTCCATTTCTTCCCAATTTAAAAATGAATCTAATATAAATTATTATCTCTCCCTAAAAGAAAAATATAACAAAATGTGCTGAGCTGATGCTATGGTTTCAGCAATAGAAGCTATCCCATCTAAATTATTGGGTAAACCTTTAATCAGTCTATTCATTTTAACTAGAAAAAAAGGCAGTCTTCCACCCACAACATCTGGGGTTTTTTCATTTTTTTCCAAAAGCTAGCACATTAAGATGAAATATAGTACTTGCCATGCTATCATTGGAAAGAAGAAAATATTTATGTTTTTCCTTTGTCTCAGATGAAAAAGAAATACAGCCGATGAGGAGGCAATAAGAATGAACAATGAATATCTATGCACATATTTGCTACCAGCTAACTGGTCTCATCAAGGAATAATATGGAAAATAAAGATGAGACAAAATTCATTATCAGTGTAATAATGAAAAATGAATTTGTAAAGGTAATCTTGTGTATTACTGACAGGTTAAACGTTTTTCATGTAACAGGGTTTTCATATAAGTGAGTTAGCTCAATCTTTTTTGTTCTTTGAAATAAGGCACATCCATTCACTAACCAATAATGTCCCATCCAGCAATGCCAACGTTGTTTTACTTTACTTTTCCCATATCAATTATGTGCAGTTCAAGAAAAATGTAACACCCACATAGTATTTGCCCTGCTGATTAAATAATATCCTGTGGTTAACGAATTGCTCGGGTTTCTAGATAAATCAGAAGGAAAACACAGGCAAGGCTGTTTACACTGGCTTTCTCTGTAAGGATCCTAAACAAAAACACCTGCAACAAGAATTTTATTGACCCAGTCTGACACAACAAAGCATTACGTCAACTCTAATAGACAATTTTCTGACTGCACTGTATTTAATATTTAACAGAAACGTACAAAAGAAGCAAAATAAATTTTCTGAAAAAAAATACACAAAAATAAAGCATGTTAGAGAATCAAAACAAGATTTCTTGCCATCAACTCTGTTTAGCTAGGTAAGGAGGCCATTTGGTACTTCAGTCCTTTCCCTGTCCTCTGTCACCAGGTTCCCTGCCCCTCAAGCCAGCAGGCTCACATTTTTCCCTAGTTTTCCTTCTGTTGTACCTGTAGAAGCCCTTCTTGTTGCCTTTCTTATCCCTCTACAGCCAAAGTCTGCTCTTCCCATGCTCAGGTCTGGGATCCTGTTTTTTGTCTTGCTCTCTCCTCTCACTGTTATGAACTCCACCATCTCATGGGCGCTGAAGCTGAGACAGTCCCTGACTTTGACAACCCTGATCAGTTCTTTGTAAAGCATGAGGTTTAGCAGAGTATCTTCCTTCATCAGCCTCTCTAAAATTTGTATTAAGAAGTTGTTATCACTGCACTGCAGAGCCTTCATCTCTGTTATTGTTGCCCTACTCTTCCAGTAAACACCAAGATGATTAAAGTCACCCATGATGACCATGGCCTGAAAACACACAGCTTTTTCATGTTATCTGAAGCAGTCATCTACTTCTTCCTGACGAGGCAGTCTAGAAGACATGCACAACAGTGTTATCCATACTAGTTACCCACTAATCCTGACCCATAAACTCTCATGTGGCCCATCATCCATCCCCAGCTGCTTTCTCAAATTAAAGGCAACTCCCTGTCCTCACATTCCCGGCTTTTCCTTCCTAACACGCCTCCATCATTCATTGCGCCACTCCAGTCATGGAATCAATACTGGATTTTTTTCACTAAAAGTTATGCCCTCATTTAGATAAAACTAATTTAGGAAATAGTTGCAGCTACGCAAGTGTTCAGACTGTATCATCACAGTATTCTTCCAACTGTTGAAGCAATTACGAAATTGTAACAAGGGGAGAGGGCAGCCAATAACATCTGGATTCAGACCACTGACTACCTTTCTGGTGTGCTCTTTTTCTATTCTGCACAATACATAAAAAATGAATGAATCAAATAGGAAAAAGTAATTTCTCTTAGTAGCACTACCTTTAATTAACGTATATGGCAAGTGCTACCACTTTTTTGTTACTTTTGTTACTATGGCAATCAGGAGAGCATGAACTCAATTCAGTGATGCCAAACTATATGACTCTGGATCATGAGAGATAGACCTATGGAATCCCCATCCTGGAACATATTCCCCTGGGATGAACACATCACGTGTTTAAGCAGAGCCTTTACAAGCTCTTCTGAAAAGGATAAATTGAGGATTATGGAATACCTGTATACTAAACATAAACCATACTAAGCTGCAGAAATTTTTTCAGCTGAAACCAGACAGGGGCTGGGAAACCCCAAGGGACAAATTTTACATATTTTTGCCTTTTCCTGCCATTTTCTAGGCATCCATTCATACCTAGTAGGATAAACAAGACACTTACTCTGAACCACTGTAAGGAATTTTTATGTTCTTATGGGTTTTCAGATCTGAAAGTTGCAGAATCTCTTGCAGGTCTCTTCATATCCCATTTATGCCTGTTACAACTAAGGAATGCTCAAAGGCTTCTGAAATTGAATCAGTGTCCTCTGGGGTGCCTCAAAGAGTGAAAGAGGCAGCAAGACAGCACATTGTCCATTACTGAATTCATTTCTTCTCAAGAATGCCAAGAATTCTGCCCCCCCCCAAATACCATGAGTGTTAAATGAGTATTTTTCTTTCCTTTATTTATTGATAACCCAAGATGTAGACTACTCAGCCTAAAAGTATATTGAAAAATATTTTCTGTCATTCTAATTTAAACATACCAGCTTTCAGTACAACTTTAAAAGATAATTTATAAGACATTAAAAATGTGTTAAATTTCAGGAATAACTACAAAGAATTGAAATAGTAAGAGATCCAAAATGCCAGGTACAACAGGGCTTTTTCATATTTTTGAAAGTAATATCACATGTTTTGAAAAAATGGAAGTTAACTAAAAAGAACAGACAGCCACAAAACCAATGGCTTTTATATTCCAGAAAAAAAATCTTGTGCTTTTGTCTAATCATTGCCAATACTTGTGATGTGGAAAAAACAGCTTCACGGCTTGAAAAGCATGTACATTTTTCTATTGCTTAAGAATAAAAGATGAGCTGAATTTCACCACCTTATTTATGCTGTAAGCATAGTTCAAGGATAAGTAAAGGAATTTCTATATGGGATGTATCAGTGAAACGATTACAAGGTCTGTTCCGTGAAAACACTTGTCTATGCTGTATTTTGATTATGACTTTTTCACTTGGTTCTCTTATTTAATAAAATTATGTTATGTGGAAATGCTGCTAAACAGTACCCTAAAGCAAGGCAAAGCTTTGATAAAGTCACCTTTAAATCACTGTATACGTAACTGCCAGCAATGGAGGCTCACATCTCCTTTTTCCTCGGTGGACTGCAAAGCACAGCCTATGTCCTAATGTGTCTTGGTAAAGGATGAGAGAATGCTCAGTTTCTTTGCTGTAGCAATGACAATAAGCCCGTGCTGTGACATCAGGCTGTTGTGTTACCTGAGAGGTTCAGAAGACACCCTTCTAGCTACATCAGAAGGAAGTATTTCAGCTACCAACTAAGTTCATCAGAGCAGCCAGAAGTGAGTATCCCTGTAGAAGAGGGATAGAACAGCTTAAGGAATGATGCCACAGGAATCAGGAGATGAAATGCCCATACTTTTAATGACAGGGAAAAGTTACAAGAGCTTTCTGACCTGTAACATAGCCGAAATACACAGCTCCCCCCAAAAAGCTCTGGTCTTAGCTCTATCTTGTTCTATCTTTCCAGGTACTAGAAACATTCATTGATTTTCTGCATACCTATTGAACCCATTAATGATAAAAATTCTTAATTTCCAGGACCTATTCAGCCTTTTAACTTCCTGTATTTCAGTCTTTGTCTNGCAATGACAATAAGCCCGTGCTGTGACATCAGGCTGTTGTGTTACCTGAGAGGTTCAGAAGACACCCTTCTAGCTACATCAGAAGGAAGTACTTCAGCTACCAACTAAGTTCATCAGAGCAGCCAAAAGTGAGTATCCCTGTAGAAGAGGGATAGAACAGCTTAAGGAATGATGCCACAGGAATCAGGAGATGAAGTGCCCATACTTTTAATGACAGGGAAAAGTTACAAGAGCTTTCTGACCTGCAACAGAGCTGAAATACACAGCTCCCCCCAAAAAGCTGCCAGAGTAGGTTTTCCCTGCCAGCACATAAAAACCTCGCTGGAGAACTGAGTTTTTTACACAAGTACACTCTTTCACTTCTGTAATAGGTTAGATTTGATGGTAAATATGAAAACAATCTAAATTTTATGGTCTTAGCTCTATCTTGTTCTATCTTTACAGGTACTAGAAACATTCATTGATTTTCTGCATACCTATTGAACCCATTAATGATAAAAATTCTTAATTTCCAGGACCTATTCAGCCTTTTAACTTCCTGTATTTCAGTCTTTGTCTCCTCCAACCTCTTTCAAATGTTTTTGCCAGTAACCACATATTCCCTTCCATCTGACAATTCTGTTTTTCTGTATTAATCCCTACCCATGAAACAACTGTCCACTTCTTGTGTAGAAAACATACTAAAATGTCCCTTGAGAAAGCATAACTCTTAACAGAATTATCCTTATTTGAGGCTATTTTTTTATTTTAAAAACTCACAATGTTCCAGCCTGAATATGATATATTTGAAAAAGAGGAAAATAAAAGCAACTATGTTGTTTTGTTACCTACTAGCCTGGTTCAGAAAAGGAATCCATTTCCTTTGAGAACACATTCAAAGTACTGTTTAAGTTTAATGAATTTTCAGAATGAAGATTAGAGATCAAACGTTCTCAGCAAAGTATTAATACTGACACTGATACTGGTACTTCAAGCACATGACTAGAGCACTGATGGGCTTAAAACTGCATCATAAAATGTTTTCAAATCCAGAAGTCATAATGGGTAAGACAGGATCTTACATCAGAAGGCGAGAATCTGTCTACATCTCCATGTGAATTTGGTGACTGTTCTGGTAAAGCATGTAAGAAAGACTAAAAAGGTCACTTTTGGGAAGAAAGCTTTTCTTTAAAACCCAAGAAGTGCTGGAGAGCATTAGAGCATAAACTTTATAACCTTTCCTGTTGATTACATTAAAAAGTCACTAGACTGATCTTTCATTTAAAAAGAATTTTAAAGAAGTTGAAAATTAAAATGTCAACAGAAATGTACATACGGCAGAACATCAGGACTGCTATGATTTTTCGTTTTAGCCTTATTGGAAAATAAGACAGATTCCAACAACATCCATTACAGGGAGGTTTCAGTGGGATAAAAAAAAATTGTACCTGAAGCATCTCATCCCTTCTGTCCATTATTGGTGCATTATCAATAAAAGCCCTTGTAGGTAAATGACTGATGAGGCTCTGACCTGAGGCTAAGCTAACTGAACAGGACATGAGAAACTACAGCACACGGGCTTTGAGTAACCTGGTCTAGTGTAAGGTGTCCCTGCCCATGGCAGGGGGGTTGTAACGAGATGATCTCTAAGGTCCCTTCCAACCCAAACCATTCTATGATTCTATGATATTAAAAACTGATGGATGTGACAGATAACAATGTGAGAAGCTGACCAACGTTAAGGCTCAGATTATGAGGGATGGCTGGATTTCACAGGTAGTCAAGGGGAAGTTAGGGTTGAAGCTGCTGGACTTCACAGACACCTGAGGGGAGAACCGAGTACTTTTCCAAAAGAATGGTCTTCCCTGGCCAGCAGTACATAGGCAACCACAGCAGCAGTACCACACAAAGCCAAGACAACCTCCATTAACAGTAGCAAAGCAAAACATCAAACACAAGCAAGGACACAACAAAACTGGGACCAGTGGGGAAAAAAGTAATTTTTATCAGATTGTTTACTTGAGAGGACACTGGGGTGGAGAAAGGGAGGTATAAATAAAGGAAAAAAAGTGAAGTACAAAACAAGAAAAAGGACAATAAGGTGTGCGGTTGGGGCTGTTTGGGGGTACAACTGCCCAGCAGCCTTGTGCTCTACCAGTGTAACCAGAATTGGAACAATAAAGCAAACCTATTGTTCTGCGCATCTCACATGAGCCAAATCTACTTCTATGGTCAGGAGGAGGGAAGGTGGAGAGAAAGGAAGGAGACAGCATGTTTTCCCAGCTAACAAGTGAGCCCCTGGAAGGACAGATGGAGTACCCTGGTCTCACTGTGTCAGTGCCTATTCCAGCCTAAAGGCACTAGCATCTACCAACCACTTTCTAACACAGAGTACTAAGTTCATAAAAAGTGAAAGGAATAAATGCATATACACTAAATTTTGGCTCAGTCTGTTCTGGGGTTTCGACTGCATGAGATTCTCATATGTCGAGTGCTCTATTTTCAGTGAAATTATTTCTTAATGGATAAACATAACTACTTAATGCATATTTTTAGATGTCTGTCTGAATGAACTGAGAATCGCCACAGTGCAGTGTCAAATATATGTGAGTTCCCAAAATAATATTATACTCAATGGAGAACAGGATATTTTAGTTCATGATTCACCTGACCTATTTTGATACCTACATTAGGCAAGGTGAATCACAGCTAGGCATTTTCAGTTTCTCTTTATTACCTATAAAGGAAACCTAAAGTGATTACCTCAGATGTAGACCTTTACTGCACTTCAGCTGTCTATGTTTGGTCAGATGAATCACACCCTAAATGTCCTTACTTCTCACAAAAATACATCAAATGAATCAGTTTCACAAATAACTCAGTATGTCAGAGATCCCCACTTGCTCTTCTCAATCCCTTTATATCCTGTCTTCTCCCACAACTTTTTGTTTTTATTTATGTCTCAGGTATCACTAAATTCGAATGCTTCAGCTGGAAATTGATCAAAAATATTAAAAAAAAAACAAACACAAGTTCATAGTTCTGCTGTTTCTTTTTCTTATAATGAAGAGGAGCTAATGCTATCTTCCTTAGCCATTGAACATGTCAGTATGCCTCAGGAGCATAGAGAGATGATCACACAGGTAGACCACTGATGATTTTAAAGGTCAATATCCAATAGCTTATAAACTCCAGGATTTTATTGAATCCAGCTATATTTATCACTTGAAACAATAATGACCATACTTGTGCAACTAGATTTACAAATGAACTTACAACTCTAAGATTACACATAGGGTCATGGGTCATACGGAGATACAGAAAAACACCTAGGAAATTAGGAGTTGATCACCAACTGAAACTCCTGTCTGCCTTGTCTCCAGAATCCTACCCACCACCTGCACTGCTCAGTTCTTAAAGATGTGTTTCTGACTGCAATATCAATTATTCTGACGCTGTAAAATGAATCACAAACGTGCAGACAAAATGCCATGATTACTTTTTCCTAGGACAAAGCTATTGTCCTATTGACTTGCCCTATTTACAATAAAATAAATATTTATTGCTGTCCCTGAAATAAATGTTCAGTGCTACTGCTAACAAGAGAAGGTAATTGAGAGAAAAGAAGTGCATTGATCTTAGTCTGATGTTTCCAACTGTATTAATTACTTTCTTGACTAACAGCAAGAATAAGAAGCTTTTCCTGCATCAAATATACCATCCCCAAGTTCAGACAACAGTACCCAGTACCAAAGTGTGAACTCACATAGGCTTTTTTAATCACATAACCATGCATGGGATTTTAAAGTGGACGTTGTTTTTCAAAGTGGTGTAAAGTGCCCAGAGGTGGAACAGAAGGTGGTCTTCCAGCTTCTTAAGCTCATTAAAAAAAAAAAAAAATTCCAATTAGGAGAAGCTAGCTATTAGATAAGTCAATCAGCAAACTGGTTTCAGACCTGAAACTAGCTTGATTAAGGGCATCTGACATTTATTACTCTTGTCTGAATTGTTTTCAGGTAGACAATCATCATCATATTTAACTAGTCAGAAGCTTCCTCTCTTATTACTTGCTGTGTTAAATAAGAGCTACTCTCCCCAAGTACCAAGGGCCTCATGAGGAGTAAAGACCCCAGGACAGGTAGGGGCATCCCAATATCCCACTCAGGGACACAATCCCCAGGTGTTCAGGGAAGCCTTAACCCTGAGGCTACAGGACACCCCACACCTGCAGCCAGCGGGAGCAGCTCTCTGCCCACCTCAGACTGAGGAGGGGTCCCTGCCTAGGTGTATGGGGCTCATCCTCATGATGCAGGCCAAGAGCATTTAGGGACTGTGCAAGCTGATTATGGGACATTTGAAGAAGGATTAAAGGTGGGAAAAGAGAAGGATCAAGATAGTCTGTGGAAGACTAAGAGTGGTCAGAAAGAGGAGTAAGGGGAAAAAATGGTCCCTGGTCATTACGCTTGCCTGGCTGTGCGCTGTGCCTGACCATGCAATCTGCTCTGTCTCCTCATTAACTCCATTCCTACCTTCCTGGGCAAAGAGGGACTCCTTGTGTGGTTGTGTGTATGGTTTGTGTTGAGTGTTTTCTGCCTGTGTTGATCTGTGTGCACACACTCTGCATGTGAGTGCCTGTGTGACAGACACGAGGAAAAGCTCTGCTAGCTGCACCTGGGACCAGCGGTCTTGCACCTATCAAACCATCAGATTTGGCCAACCTTATCATTAATTATGGCTAAAATTCATTTATAACTGTAGTTGCACAGATGCTAAAATCTAATAAAATATTTTTGAACAATAAGGTTAAAAAGTCTTATATCACCTTTTTATATTTATTTTAAATACTTTGACTTTCATTTATTTTAAATACTTTGTTTTTCAGTGTCCCAATTCTGTGTGGCAGGTCTGTTCATCTGGGTTTGAAATTCGGTACATGCTATTCAGAGAGTTAGTTTGTGATAGCTAAAGGGGAATGCTTCAAATGAAGAAACAAGACTGAAAAACTGCCAGAGAAATTCCTTATACAGCTACATGAACTGTAAAGAAAAAAGAGCTACCCAACTCCAGTTCATGTTTAATTCACGAACCTAAAAAAAAAAACCTTGTAGATTGGTGGAAATTTGAGGACTTTTAGAAAAAAAATAACCATTTGGGTACTAAATACAGTTTTATACATATATATGTTCTTGCATAATAAATATTTCCAAAGCAGACTTCTCAGAATCTTTGTTTTTAACTGTTTTGAAGAATAGCTATGTGAAGAAAAACTCAAGCCCTGATTAATTTTAAGTATTCTCCCTGTCAAGTACAGCTATATTCTCTTGCACTCTAAGGACCTCACTACAAAACAGACTCTAAGGACTGACTCATAAATTCATGGAAATCCCACAATCATTTGATAACTTACTGTAGCAATGCAAGCTGCAGGACAAAGTTACTATTTCACAGGAGTTACAGAAGTCACCACTGGAACCACTGTTATGGTGAAGAAAAAGTGGATTTTCCCTTGGGGATTACTGAGGCAGATCCTCCCCAGAACTGTATAAGTCTCAGCAGTCTTTTCCTGAGTCTTGTTACTCCCACATTAAGCACAGAAAGTGGTTATGCTTGGACAAGGCCCAGCACTACAACATGTTGAAACAAAATATTTTGCACTGCGTGGTCACCCTAAATGGTGATTTCCCCAGCTATTCCCAAAGTCGCAGAGATGGACCTACAGCAACTCAAGTAGGCGCAAAAATCAATGCACAGGAGAAAGTTAGTTTTCCATACAAGCTAATGACTGGTGTTTACTTGTTCATTTTTTTTCCATTTTCCAGTGCTCAATAGTTTTGTTAGCATCATCTTAATAATGAATAACCTATGCAGCTCTGGTTCCATAAGATACTGCCCTCTCCATTGTGCTGTACTCCACTGGCTTGTATGCATGCATGCATGCCTGCACATTGTTTGTATACGTAGGGTTTATATGTTGGTTAGGCACAGGACTTGCTTAAACTGAAAAGCTAAATCTAATTAGGAAACAGAAATTAAGTATTCTTCCTCCTAAGTCCCTTGACAGGTCTGATTTAATAGTTATTTTAAGAACATGCCACACTAGGGACTGGGTTGCCACCACTTATTTCTATTAATTGCATGTTGGTCAAACCTACATTTATCAAAAGATCACAGTAAACACCAGCAGCTGCAACACTCTACAGTCTCTAATGGAAAGTGAGCTAAGGACTAAGGATATGTAAAGGACTTAAGAGTGCACTGGGAATCTAATAATTAGGATATCCAGCTTTAGGCTCTAGCTCCTATCTCAATGATTTTTTGATTCATCCCCTGAAGGTTTAATATATAATTAATCAGTCCTATGAGCAGAGATTGGAAACCTCAGTTTTCAGGTCCTCATGTGAATGTTATAAAATGTAAACGAAAGTTGTGTTTCTTCTTTCTTGCATCCTTTATTTCCTGTTGAAATTGGAACACTGCACAGTGGCAAAGCTTCAGCAGGATCAGAATGCGTCTCCACTTCAAATGGCCACAGAGAGGCCATAAAATCAAGTTCCTGGGAAGTAAGAAGTTTAAATTTTGACATCCTTAAGCACATGAAGGAACAGAATCTGGATTTCCCCTTGCAGTGGCTTAACACCCAGTAGGCAGCTAAGATTGACACATCTGCTCACTCACTTCTCTCACCCCAGTGGGATGGGGGAAGAGGAAAGGAAGGGGAAAAGCAAGAAAACTTGGGGGTGAAGATAAACATTGTGTAGTAAGTGAAGGAATAGTGGAAGAAGAGAGAAAGAAAAAACAAGTGATACAAAGGCAATCACTGACCACCTCTCACAGGCAGACTGATGCCCAGCCAGTCTCTGAGCAAAAGATGGCAAACCTTCCTAAACCCTGCCCTGCTCCATTTTATTGCTGAGCATGACATGATATGGATATGGAGTATCTCCTTGGTCAGTTCAGGTCACCTGTCTGATTGTGCTCCAACCCAACCTCTTGAGCACACCTCAGTCTGTTCATAAAGGGATAGAGTGAGTAGCGGAGATGGCCTTGACGCTGCACATGATGTTCAGCAAGAGCTAAACCATCCATATTAGCAGTGCTTTCAGCTGCAAATCTAAAACACAGCACCATACGAGCTGCTAGGAAGAAAATTAACTCCAACCCAGCCAGACCCAGTGCACCCATTTACAGAGTAAAAAGCTCAGACATTAGGCAGCATGTAGGATGGAGAAAACAAAACTACCTTCACCCTTTGGAAGAAGAAAATAAGTCTGCAACAAGGCTGTGTATGTCCAACATCACCAGAGGATTCTGAGGTAAAAGAGACGAGTGAGTGTCAAGAGAGAAAACCTGCAGCTTTGCAGGTCACTATATTTTAGATATCCTTATTGCTTTTGGCTAGATTTTTCTGTTATCACCCTCGTATGTAAGAGAACTGGTATCTAACATAAATGTGTGAAAATCAGGAACTGAAATGGCAATTTTTTCAGCTGACTTTATACATAAATGACTAACAGAGTGCCAGTGACTGAAAGTTGGAAAACTATAAAAACTCTCTGAGATTTTTCCATGTTGTACCACAGCCTTTGCAAGAGTTCTACTTGGACAAATAATGACAACAAAAGTAGGGAAACAAATAAAAAACCAAATCCTAATAGCTATGTAGGTGTAAATTTATGTATCGTAATTTTTGAGGGGGTATAATATTCTGCATGTACTGAGGTAGACAGTACCAGCACTTCTTCAGACAATAAGCGTTAATGATATCCAAACTGCATAAGATGTATTTTTCAGTTCTTGGATTAGAGGGGACTTATTGCCCTCTTTGATATGCTCCTATGCACCTCAAGGAGAGAAGTGAAATAGTGGCTTAGTAGACATGAACTACAGAATATTTTCTATTGCCCCACAAACAAACAAACTTGCATTTAAATGAGATTGCATTATTGTTAGAAGGAAACTCTTTCTTATCTACTCGAAATTACAGTTGGCAGGTATTGGCTTCAGAAAATTTTGTTTTAGGAAAGGCCTGTGTGAGCCCAGCTGCTGGAAATGTCCATAGAAGTCCTCTTTGATCACCAGCTACTCCTCATGGAGACACTTTCTTTAAGGTTAGTGAAACTCTGAGGAAGCAATAGCAACATGTTAACCAAAATTGAAAAGATATCCTTTAAAGCATGCAGATATTTTGCTATATTTGCATGTCCTCAGGTCACAGGAATGTTCACTAATAGATGCCTGCATTTAGAGACCTTTCTCATAACTTCATTCAACTTGGAGTATGATAATTTCTTACTGTACCTATTAAACTTACTCAGTAAGTGAAGAATCACACATTCACAAAGCAAATTTTTGTGTGTGTGCTTCACCGCAGACTTTCATGATATACCACAGAAGCTGCTCAGGACATCACTAAGAATACAAACTAGTTTCTTTTCAAGATTCCTGTTTAAACTTGGATACATATAGAAGTATACATCTAGTTAGCTTAAATTATGCATCTTTTATGTCTCATAAATATATTTCCTTCAAATTACAAATCTCTACTTATTTTATAATTTGGAAAAAATATTCTAAATTCTCTGCACTATTTCCAACTGTTCTTCTATGCACTGAGTAAAAAGCAAAGTATTATTTCTTTCACCAAAATTAACATTAAGACAGTCTTCCCTGAAATTGATAATACTTAACAAACATATCAGAAAAAAAAGTTGCTGCTTTCCATTTTACAAGGCTGTTTAAGCAGTTATTCTTTTTGTTACTGCATTTGTCAGAGTCGTTCAGGTTTAATATCTGTAGCAGCTTCTTAACTGACTTGGTATTTTTATTCAAAATGCATCCTTTATACTTGAGCTTAAATACACTTAATCCTAGTCTAAAACTTTAATAACTTGCAATTTGGGTTGATTAGCTGAATTTTCTATCAAATCTACAGAATAAAAATCTGAAATGATCAGCCACACCTAAAATTTCACCCTATCAGCATGCTGTCAGTTTACAGTAGATTGCCCTCCAGAATACAAACAGATATTTCTATCTCCTTCCTGAAATCTCATTCAAATGCATACTTTAATTCCAACCTCACAGTGATAAACCTACTGTGAAATAAATATTAGTGTTATACAGTTCTATAATATTATAGTTTTCTGTTTTAAGGGAGGGGCGTTGCAGTTAGCAAATGGAATGACTGATACTAAAAAGTGGAAATTACTATCTACCTGATGTACTTGCTGAGGTGCAAGGGCAAAGTTCTTCAAATGAGGGACTTCGCTATATTCATCAAATCAAAACTCCTACTAACAAACCTTATGCCATTGTTGGGGACGACAGGCAGGCACTCAGGGGTAGAGACATGCAGGCCAAGGACCCTAGAAAGGCTGAAGGTGGAAAAGAAGTCAAAAGGCAGGACGACTTACCTGTCAAGAATTAATACATTTCATAATCTCTTCTAAAGCACTAAAAGGAAGCTTTTACTAAAAAATAAGTAGTCACACTGATTGCTGTGACATTATTCGTATGTGACAAATTTACACTGTGTTTTTGTTATCAAACTTTAAAAATTGCATTTCTACGAAGTACATTTCTGACATTTGAAAGAAGGGATTTCATCAGAACTTTAGTTTGCTTAGGCAGAAGCTGTCATTTTCCCCGTAATACTGAACTCTCTTTGACCTTCATGAAATCAACTCTGACACAGAGTCCGTATGGACCTGAAATTCAGTACTCTGGCTGCAATCGCTACCTTGTTAGTGAAGGGTTATGAAGTATCATTTTAAAGGTTACTTTTAGGAGGATTACCTACTACCTCTCCAAAGGAAAAATCGCCACTCTATGGAGCAGACACATATACCGAGTATATCAAAGATTTCAGTACAACCAACATACACGAGGAAGGCTCAGACACTCTGTATATTACAGATCGTGTATTGAAGAAGAGAGAGACTGAACGACTTGCCCAAGGCTGCACAGGAAGCTTGTGATAACTGAATCCAGACTTGGCTGTAATGATTTTTCTGTGTTGTGAGTCCACTTACAAATTCTTTGAGAGACAGAATGACTCCCTCAGAGACCCAGCCTACCTTCTGCCTCTCCAGACTGCCAGAACTGACCAGCTGCAGGAATCAGTACACCTCCTGGAAGACAAAGTGCTTGAGGGATTTGTACTTCCTCCAGCTCAGTGAGAATTGGAATTAATGTGAATTAATAGCAAATAAGGATGCAATCTGTTGGTCAGTGTGTGCACATAACTCTCACAAAGGTACACATTTTCTAAACTTAAACAAAAGACTTGATAGCTTTCCTGTTACTACTCACTGCCAACTTTGCCTGATGATATGAAAAGCATAATAATTATATGTTTATGTAAACAGAAATGCTATACATATTTTAATGGAGAAAATTAATTTTGTCTAGGATTTACAATTTTATAAACTTATATGTAAAACATTTTATACAGAAATAACATCTACAGTCTTTATTACTAACCATTTGAAATCTGGATATGTTTCAGGTTTAAATGTGCAAAGATAGAAGAAAATCAAACCCTTATTTTACAATCCATACTCCAGCTAAAAAGCCCCTGTTTTACACAAAATATCTTCCCAATATTTGGTACTATATTAATTCTGGTGCACAAATGTGCAAATTCTATTTTCAAAACATGTGTGATGAATTGTCTACGTATGTGAAGGAAGATATAACGTATGTATATTGAAGAATTTTGACTTTTTATACTTGAACACTGGAACACTGAATATGGTGTAAAGTAAATTCTTTTCTTAGGAAAACAGGGATCTAAAAGTAGAGAGAAGACAGTAAGAATGGCTGTATATCAGACAGCTTTCCTGAGCAGATGGACACAAAGAAGTACATACTTAGCCAAGAGATATTATTTATACTGAAAGAAAAAAAAAGATATCAAAAAGTAAAACTAAACAGAAGCAGCCTTCAGCATGAAAATATGACAACAAAAGGAAAAAGTAAGACTTCCAATTGATAGGAAGACAATATACTTATAGGCTTACGAAACATGTTCTGTCCCGCTAGCACATCAGATTTTGATCAGAGGCTGACGGGAATTGAAGCACTTGAAAAAATCATCTTTAATCAATACTGAAAATCATCAAAGGAAAATCTACTTGCCTCACAAAAATATAGCCATGTCTGAAATAAATGAAGTGCCCAAGGCAGGCTTCATGTAGGAAACCACTCCAACCGTAATGCATCTGTCACCTCACTATGACGTGTCATAGTCATTATGGTACAGAAAGATTCCTCTGGAAGACTGCATGCTCTCTGTTGCACATGCATGACCTTGAATACCAAAAAAATTCGTGAGCAGCTATGAAGTGTGTGAACAAGCAAAGACCAAACAGATAAAAAGAACAATGAAAATACAGAGCTAACAGACATCAAAGTAAAAACAAAACAGAACAACCTTTTCTATCACAAATCAGTCACACTGGGATTGTTATGATGTAAGCATGTAAGCAAACAGTTGGCTACAACCACAGGATCATGCTGGAGAAAGCCATGAAGGATTTCAGCCTCTCTGGAACCCTTGTAGCTTCAATCTGGGAGTGTATTCATCTGTGCAATTTCGTCAAGAAGGAAATCAATGATCCTCTTATCAACATGATGGCTGTATGGAAATACACTGTAATAATTCTATCACTGTTTTGTAAGACCCACTTTCTGAGACAGGCTATTTAGTTGTATGGGATGAGGAAAAGTTGCATCTATCTTGTTTCAGTTCCATAGTGTCTGTCATCAGGGGGAAGAGTAAAACTCTCAGTTAAAAAAAAAGTCCCCCATATTGCCACCAAAAATAAAAAACCAGCCATAATTATATGCCTGAATCTTTCTGGTCCTACTAAGTGGTTACATATTTCTTATTTAATTTTCCACAAGATCATTTTTCTCAGGTTTAAATTATCAACTGTATTCACTCACAGACAGAATTCAGGCTGCAGTTCTCAGATACTAAATGCCTCACACAAATAAGTCCAGTTTCATTTGGCATTTGATATTCAGTTCCCCCCAAGAATAATCACTGATTAATTCCACACAGATTGTTTTTGTATCACTCTCATCTAAATTAAACAGATATTTTCTGTCATGCATCTTCCTAAAGCAGGGTAAGCCTTTTCCTTCTCTCCTTTCCTTCCTCCTTCTGTCTTACAGTGAAAACTGTTGGCTCTTAGCAACGCTCAGTAAACTCCCCAAGATGCATGATACGAAAATGGTGAATCTCAGTGGCACTTTTTGGCTCTGTTTTAGTATGTCATTGTTTGGGAGTTTTTGTCTTCTTCTGTACAACAGCCTCTACTGATTGAAAATAAAGCAGGTGTACAAAATATTTAACCTATTATAAGCGATTATATATATAATAAAAAAATCACAAACATAAACTGATATAATCTCTCCCAATTAATCAGTGTTTTTCACACATTTATTGCATAGCCCACCAGTAGCAAAATCAGTATGTCAGTGCTAATCAGAAGGCAAAGCTTCATTGGAAACTGGTATCACTAGAATTCCAGCAAATAAAGCAGGAAATTGATCCTTTAGCTGAGCATTTCTCTCATACACTTTATATATATGCTTTATACTATATTTGATGTCAATCAAATATTTGGTCACATATCCATACAACTGCTCTGATCAGCAGTGATGGAAAGAATACCACAAAAGATGGTAAAAAGCAAAGGGAACCACAAGTTGATACCATGCCAGAAACCTTAAAGACATCACAAATTTTAGTCTTTCAAAAGTTTAAATGCATCATATTCCTGAAAGTAGCCCATGTGTATCACTAAGAGCATCTGTTTCATCAAATCCACAAACGTCTCCTCCCTACAAATGAAAGACAAAACCACAGACACAGTGAAAAGTACACGATCCTGAGACCCAATTATTAAAATCCAAATGAAATATGAACAAATGACTGACAGATATTGGAAGACAAGAGACTCTCCAAAATACACAACATCAAAGAAACATAGTACAAGGCAAACAGGAAAGATTTGCTCAGATACCAAAACAAAAAATCACCCACAATATATGGCAAACAAACTGCTAAAAAAAGAGAGCTTACATATATAAATGCACATCTTGATAGAGACTTCGGGAAGGAAATGATAACATATGTTAATGATAAAATATAAAGTTAACACTAGCTGTATATGCAATTTACATATTCTGATTTATGTTTGCTCTCATTAAATATATGAAAGGGATATTAGGGTAATTGATTCTTCTACAGCTTCCCAAATGTGGACAGTGAAAAAGAAGAGCATATATGAAGGAAAAATAAAGATGTTCTGAACTGGCTCAGTATTCACTCTCTTACTATTGCTAAACTGAATACTTCCTGTATGTTGAATGCATCTGTATCTAGATATGTAAAATCCACATATCTAGCATGAAACTTTTCACTGCAGATATTTGTTCATCACTGTCCCTAGCTCCTGATATTTTAACCACTGTTTTTCTCTACAGCTATTTGTCCTTACATTTCTCTAAATAGTTGTATCTGTAAACTTGGACACCATTAGATAAGATCTGGATTTCTGACAAACATTTATATTTTATTCCTTTAAGATATTAATTTCTCAAATCTTTGAAGTATCTTCTTACTCCCTAGAAGTCAGAGAACTTCTACCCCCACTACGATTCTGATTTTCATCAGGCAGGAATTTCATAAACAGCCACAAAAACCTGTTCATAACAAAATAGTAGCAAGATCTGAATAAGGTGTGGCTTGTTCTATACCATCTGCACCATTGAAACATAGCAGGTTTTTTTGTACTATTGTGGTAGTCTGCAACTAAGTTTTGTAGGAATTATTCCAAATATATTAGTGTTCTGGATTTAATATGGAGAAAGACAAATTATTTTAATATAGTGCTATTATGGTTAGTAGGAAAACAGTTCAATATTGTTAATGAAGCTATTTGTCAGATCCTCTGTTTTGGTTTTATTATATACATGGGCATTTTGGGTTTTTTCCCCTAAACCATTAGGAATATAAAAACAAATCAGGTAATGTTCTGCTAGTACACTATTTACCCCCAGAGTACACTATTATGAATGCAGCTAGCTAAATACAGGGCATGAAAGGATATCTTAAAAATTTAATTTAAATGTCTTCACACATGTAGCTTTGGTTTGATCATGCCACTGGAGCAGAGTACGGTTCCAGGTACATAAAATAATGTGGAAAATACCTTTAATAATTTAGATAATCAGGCAAACATGGGGAAACAAACTAATCTATTTTAAGAATGTTGGTAATAACTGTTGTTTCTGAAAGGTTAGGGGGATTTATGTTAAATAAAGAAGAAAGGCTCTAGAAAAAAAATAATAATTTTCAATAGCAATGTTGCCTGTTAGTAAATATTTCCTGTATGCATGCAAACAAAATTTTATCACATAAAAATCTATTAGAAATCTGCCTGTCTCCTCTATTAGTATCTGCGCAACCATTCCAGTTAAAAACAAAACCAAGCCCAAAATCATTTGTAAAGTAGAAAAACAGACTTAATTTGTTTGTTTTTTCCTCAGAATAAGCTGTAGTGATTCCAGTGAAGCTTTGCCAAGGATAAATGTAGCCAAAGATAGCAGTAACTACACAACTCCTACTAGTTTTAATGATCTTGGCAAGGCTGATTTCTCGCACATCGTACAGAATATTTACTTCTAATGGTCTATATTATACCTAATTAAATCACAAAATAAGTTCAAAAGTAGATGATTAACATGTTTAAGGTCAGTTTTCATGCTTTGTCATTTGCTTTTCTTTTCTATGTCACATATTCTTCTATTACACTTATTTTTTTAGTTTATCTCCAAATTATCTATAGAATTAAATATGGCCTCACAAGAGTCATATGAAACATATAATCAAATTTTGATGACAAAATAGTGTTCAGGTATATCATAACAGAAAAGAGAAGGAAAATAGATCAAAAACCTAAGAAAGGTATTCATTCCATATTGCTGTATCACGCTTGCTATAGACTACCCCAAACACTGGTATGTATTCCAAATTCACATATACAGGATGTAAATTTAAAATTTCTGAACCTGCATGACAAAGTCATACACAAATGCCCAACATTGAAATCTGTGTCTGTAGAGAAGTCCCATTAATTTCCACAAGAGCTCTCCAGTACTCAGTGAATTACGACAGCATGCTGTATGAATATTTTGCACATGTTGGCATCTATTTCCAAGCAAGTCTATAACATATTCAAAGAAGTAATATTTCAAATATATATAAAATAAGAAAACCCTATATAAAATCCTGCAAATTTTCACCAATGTGAATGGAACTTGTTTTGCCTACCGAAAAAATACATAATAAAGAAGTATTTCAACTATTTAAAACCAAGAATAATTTAAATCACTTTTTTCACTATAAAGTTGCCATTCCATAGAAGAGATGACTACAAGAAACAATAGTACACAATAAAAAGTACATTATAAAGTACGCAAACAAGGGGCTAATATTTACAGTGAGTATAAGTATCTACAGTATAAGCTGTAGATTTTTTGAAAACTTTAATTATATTAAGGTTATGAATTGTTTAGAAGCTTATGAGTACACACTGATCTAAGGGAAAAAAATGTATTTCCAATGAACTAAATGAACTAAAAAATTCAAGTTTAGCACTTCTGTTATCTATGTGTTAATAACACTTATTTGACTTTTTTGTCATCTGAATGATTAAAGATGGCCAGGAGTCAGTAATATTATTTATTTGATTTTAGGCAGAAAAAGTATTAAATGTGACCATTCTGTTCATACAGTCCTTACTCATTTTTAATTTTTTTTGATTATTTTTGCTAGGCAATCCTTAAAAAACAAAGAACATTAAATTTTATATCACAAACTGACATAGCATAGAATCTATCTATCTATACCTGACAACTTTATTCATGGATATCAATGTGTCTTTTTATAAACACAGAACATTAATACAGTTATGAAAATGTTGTGATTGGTAACATATGATGATAAAATTAGTATGTTATTGTGCATCTACAAACTATCATAATTTAAGAAAAACAATTCCATAGGAAAAAGTCCGTAAAAAATTCCCATTTATTCAATATGGCCTCAAATTCTCTTTCTTCCTAAAAAATCTAGATATTATAGCTAGCTGTCATCAGTAAAAAACATCATATGGTGGATGAAATCACTTTACTAACCACGCTTCTAGTGCTGGATGCCAAAATGCCAAACTCACCTCACAGACCCCTTGGAGTTTACAACAGCTCTAAGGATGTCAACAAACCCTGGTGTAAAACTAATTCCCAACAGCTGATACTACTGATCTCTCTCAATGGCATATCTTTAGCTATGCCTTGCCTTTTTCTACCTTTTGGCATCCTAGCATGTCCCATATGTTGAAGAATCAAAGTGTCTGATCTTACACTGCCAGCTCAACACTGGTTGAATGTGTCCGGTTGCTGAGAACGTCCACAGCTGCAGCTAACAGGCTTCATTAAGGATTCTGGGGTTTTTAATCATTTATATATTTATGCCCAAATTACACTGACCTAAGCCATGTAGGGAAGCAGTAAGAAGCAGACGTTTGTACCTCGTCTTGAAAGACAGAAGATGAGCAAGTATAACAGAGTGCAAATAAAATTGCTTAACTTACTCTAGTACCACTGTCACTATCCTCGCTTTCCCTGTATTGCATTTAATATATGAAACACTCACAGACTGTAGATTTTTAATGGCCACGATTACCAGCAAAAATGAAATCCTTGTAAGCTATTAAGAAAAAGCAACATAACATTTGCAATCTTCATTGTAACGACTGGAAAATACTACAATCTCTCTACTTAGGTTGGAGGCAATTTACATGGTCAGCTACTCTCAGTCAATGTGAAAGACTGATTGCTTCACCCACTGAAGACTTTTTTTTCCTATTGCCATACTCTAACACAAAATTATATACAATTCCATTCTTTTATATAGGCTGTACTGTGGCTTTTTGGTGTATTTTTCTACTGAGGCATGCTCTATTTGTTCAAGCTAATTTCCACAGTTAATACCAACAATTTATTTCCTTACCACCCACTGGAATTTTATTCATTTATTTTTAATCATCTTTCACCTCTTTATTAACCCCTCCTGTTATTTATCTATTATAATTTACCTTTGTTCTAACTCAGCTTCAGTGATTTGAACATAGATTAGTTTTCAAGATGTTTAATCACCTAATTAAGACACCGGTTTAACTATAATGAAATATCCTTTGAAAGCAGTACTTTGTGTGAGGATTGATATGAAAAGTATTGATAAAGCACTATGTAACTCTAACCTCCATTATGCAATTTAGAAACTTGTAGAGTCTTCAGTTTCCATTTACTTTAATTAAACATTATCACTTAATATTAAATGCTATTTGTTTGATTATATTCCAAATATTGGCACCACCACAGAAAGTGGTTGTGCTTGAGCAATTCCATTACTTCCATATCAGCAACGAGTGGTTCACCAAGGTAAGTATTCTGTCTGTCGGTTGGAAAAACCAGATCTCATACATGTAGCAATTTGAGGGTCAGGGAATTCCTAAGACCAAGGAAACTTCTTAGTATTTAATGAAAAGCTACATTGTACACTTCTCCTTTGATCATAGCAACAAGTAATGTTATAACAGCAGTGCTGGTCTCTCTCTGCCTGCATTTGCAACTGATAAATCATTTGTTATGCAACAAATTCTTGCAATGCATTTTACAGGCCATACAATGTGCAACGTTCATCCGAAATGGGGGAAGGAGAGGGAAGCTGTATAGTTGACAAAGTCTTGAGGTATCTTGCAATAAAAATTTCTCCTCAGTTCTTATTAAATTACAATTTCATTTTTAACTAGCAAAAAACAAACCAGCAACAATACAGTTAAGGCTGAGGTATATTGTTAAAGGGTTAGATGGAAATGTGTAACTTTTAAATGTCACAGGTTAATTACAGTTAGATTTTCATAGCACCTCTGGGTGATAAAATGCCACCTGGTTTTACTTTGAAGTTCTTTCAAGCCAATATTTGAAACATTAAAGCACTGAAGTTTCAGCAAATCAGACCTCAGCACAAACAAAGTGCACAGTGCCTTTGGTTTGAAAATACTGTCCTTGTTCTTACAAGATGCATCTTTCTTTAAGAAATATTTTTTAGCATGGGAAATCAAGGATTGTTTTATTTTTAACTCATTACTGAGAAAACAAGAGGGAAAAAATGGAAAAATGAGGACAAATATGAACCAGCCAACTCAGAAATATTTCAGTTTGAAAATTAATCTCATTGTTACTCCATAAAACTTTGAATAGAGCTGTATATTTTTAGACTGATGCACACATCCATGCTCTCATGTGAAATATAGAAAATTATGCAAAAAGTACAGGAAAACAATCTACTTTAAGTATATCAGACGAGATATCACCATAAAAAGCCTTTGAAAAGACCAGATAAGAGTATTTCATGTATTATGGAGAAGCAAGAGAATCCAGTCAGTCAGGATACCATTCCAATACACAGTTTATAAAATAATAATCCTGTAATAAGGAACTTCAAACCTAACTAAGTCCAATTAAAGAAACATGATGGATTAATATATTGAAGAAAATACAGAACAAATGAAAAACGGATTTTAAAGCGTAAGCAAAATTTATGCAGTATCCACAAGCTATACAAAAACCTACCAGAGCACTCTGAAGGCATATGACACGTATTTCACTAAAATAAAATTATAATGCAATTTTAACAATACCATGAGACATACATAAGGGTTTTGAGTTTGTTAGATAATATTTATTCCAATTTTAAGACTTACTATATTTATAATTCCCAATACTTACCCTGATGTTATAGTAGGATGTATTGAAAAAGGTTTTGTGTCCTAAGAATTGCACAGGATATTTATGTATTAATTTCTGGGACAATGAGATACAATTCTGTTTTGTGCCCAGCAGACTTAGTCCTTAAATCAGAGATTTTTTTTTTTCCCTTTTTTTAAACTCAAATGATTTTGTTCGCATGCTCTCTGAATTACTCCCAAAATGAGAAGCTTATAGAACAAAAGAGGGTAGATTTAGATTAGGTATTGGGAAGAAATCTTTTACTGCAGGAGTGGTGAGACACTGGAACAGGTTGCCCAGGGAAGCTGTGGATGCCCCATCCCTGGAGGTGTTCAAGGCCAGGCTGGATGAGGCTTTGAGCAACCTGGGCTAGTGGAGGTGACCCTGCCCGTGGCAGGGGGTTGGAACTAGATGACCTTTATGTCCCTTCAAACCCTAACCATTGTATGCCTCTATAAAATAAAGAGGCTTTTGTGGAGGAAAGATAATTCTTTTTGGTAGTTTCACATGCCACTGAGTTTGCAGGAGGTAGGCAGGGAGAAGGTTTCCAGAACTGGATTATTTAAGCTTTTATAAGCTAGATACCTTCTTTTATATTAAAATTCATCCATAAAAATAAATACTGAAATCATTCATTTGGGAAATTAACCTACGCTATAAATGCATCAATTTGTGATGAAGATTCCTGTGGGTGTGATGGTCTTTTCTTTTTTTCGCTCTGTGTAATCCTTCACATCAGTGTCAGGTGGGAAGGTACAAAAAGTTAGTCAGCACACTCACAGGACTTACAAAGAGTACCTGTGGGTCCCTAGAACATCTAGGATAATGTAGACTCTTGAACTGCTTCATCCATGAATCTCTCCCTAATTACTCCCATAGATTATTTAGCAAGGGAAGTTTCTATCATATTACTTAGCAATAGGAAAGAGCTTCTCATTAGATTACCATGTCATTATCCCCTCAGCCCAGCCAACTTACACTCATGGATCACTAAATATGCAAACAATTAGACCTGAAAAAGACGACCATAAAGAAGACGTGAGACATTGCAACAATTAGAGCTAAGCCTCAATGCGGAGAGCTCTCTTCCCAAAATCTCAAGGACAGATTTGGTAATAATGGGAAAAACCCTTCTTCAAAATGAAGATGAAGAAAGTGAGCCACAGCAACCATGGCTGGGCAGGATAAGAAGTAAATTGCGTAAGTTACAGAAGTTGAAATCTAAGTTAAATCATTAGATTTTTTATAGAGAGAATGATGGAATTGCTAGAGGATTCTTGTGGTTAGGCTGCAGGAAATGCAATGTCTTTTTGCTAAAACTTTCATTAAATTGTGAATAATATTAAAATAAAAGCAGTGTCTAAAGACGCTTTGCTATACCTTTTATACAGAAACTGCCATCTGCAAGCCAGAGTCACTCAGGTTTTGTTAGTGAAGACACAAAGGAAAGCATTACTATGATCTGACCAAAAAATATACAAAACAAACAGTGAAGTGCAGATGAAATACTAATTATAGATCCTATTTTGCATGACCCACTTCCAGTCTTGAACCTTTATTACTACAAGGGAGAAACTGAGTAGAGCCAGGAGTAATGAAGCCAACAGAGGATGATCATTACTCCTGTTTCTGCACAAAACTAAATATGAAAATAGAGAAAACAGGAAAGGGAAATAAAAATGCTTGGTGGGGTTTTTTT
>VZTO01003516.1:104845-119189 GCA_013400615.1 Syrrhaptes paradoxus | reverse complement strand
TTTCATTGAAAGATGGAACATATCTGGCATGCATCTGCGGCAGAGATGAAAGTTAATATGAGATTTTGTAAAGTGGGAAGGGTAATGAAAATGTTTTGGGGGTTTTTTTTGTTTGTTTGTTTGTTTGGGTTTTTTTGGCTACCGAGAGGACTCAAGAAAACACTACTGTTTTTGCCAAAGGACCTACAAGCCAGCTTGGCTGAGCTTGTGGTGTTGGAAGTTCTCTGGTTCCACTGATCACTGAAGAACCTTAGAAATATTGCTCCTTCCTGTAATATCCATTATGTCACCAGTAAAGACAAATGACACCATTTGGGAACTTTTTTTACTTTAAACAGATGCCAAAGACATTGACATTTCCTTTTGGTATTTCTCACTAGCAACTAATCTTGAGTCTGGCAACTGAATGTTGATATGTAGGGTCTTAATGCTAAACTTGCTGAAAGTGACAGATGTTAACCTTATTAAATCAACCCATTCATACAGTTACAGTTCTGCTCATTGCAGCTTCATTATTAGTGAGTCTAGATACAATATCAACTTTCACTGAAAACTTAGGCTGACATTTTCTAAATTAAGGAAGCAACCAATAGTCTGAGCAATGAAGTTACTGAAGTTACAATACGTAGCTGGTTTTACGCTGACATTTAATGTTATGTTCTCAAAATAGAAAAGTTGCAACAGATTGAGAAATAATATCTACTTTGATGCTACTGTACTACTCTACTGCTTCTGTGCAAATATGTGAGCTAATATTATAATCATGATCATTTCCAAGGTACATTTTTTAAATTTATATTTTCCTTGAAGAACATAACAAAGGACCGACACTACTCTGTGTCTTAAATTTAATATTCATAACAGCCAACAGGTTGAGTACCTCTTTTCTTTTGAAAACATCTATTTACTTAGTTTCTCCCAGTTTTGAAAATTTTACTCAAACTTCATGAGTATCTTAAGTCCTGAAAAATACAACAGAACAAACCAAGTGGGCAGAGGTTATGTCAAATTGTAGAATGCTAATTATGAAAGTCATAGCTAGCTACAAAATTTACAGAGGAAACTGTAAATTACTGTGTTCTGGACAGAATAACTTATCTGACTACTTTTTAACAAGTAATTTTCCTTAATGTCAATTTCTGTCAAATTTTGCAAGAAAAGAATTTTTTGTGTGTGTTCAGTAGTGCCATATATGTTGAGAACCATCTCATATGTTGAGTAGTGAGATGAGACATCTCGTGAGTAAGTTATGAGATGCTGAGAAGTGCCGTAAATGCTGAGGAAGCCCGAAGCTTGGAGTTGTCCTGAAAAAACAGTGTTAGAAGTAAGTTATTCCCTGATACACCTTTAGCATCTGCAGTTCTACAGAACATCCTGAACAAGAAAGGCCACCTGTACAAAGGAGGAAGAAGGGATTCCATTTGATCCATACATTCTAGGACTCTGCTTTTGAAATCAATGATCATAGAATCATAGAATCATCAAGTATTATTAATAAATTATGCCTAGTAGAATACAGCATTAATTGCAGACAAAATAAATTGAGTTTCTCACTTCCCATCATCAATATTAACACTGAGATAATGTTAAACTTGAATATCAAAATGAGTTAAGAGAGTGTCACTGAGAAGCAAGAGACTGGAAAAGGACAAAGTATACCAACATTTCATTTGAGACAAAATGAACCAGAGTTGTCTAGAAACCAGAAAGGCTAATGGATAAGAGCCACTGGAGAAGTATAAAAGTGAAAATACAGTAACTGTAATCTGCTCATATGTTGCATCTGTTGTGTTAATTAAACACTATCTAGGTTACTTTCAAGAATACTAATATTTTTTAGGAGTGCCAGTTTTGAAAACAAACTGACATCAAGCTTTATGTCATATATTTGATTTTTTTTTTCAATTATATAGTGCAATGAAAATAATTGCCATCCCAATCAGATCTGAAACAAGGTAATTGGTTCTGATGCAAGGCAGGATTTACAGACTATTTGATGAATGGTAAGAAATCTCATGCTAGAAGCCTTTCACAAAATTATTCACTACATCCTGAAAATTCCTTTTGAAAATATATTATTGTGTTCCTTTAATGAATAATCATGAAGTTTTAACATATGTTATCCATGAAGAGTTTGTTTCAGTGGACAACTTACTGCCTCCACAATTCTAATACAATCAAAAATACTACGTGGTTCAGGGAACAGAAAAGGGAAACAAACCTTATGTATAGTTCTGAAGTAAGCATATGTACATTTTTTCACACTGCTCTCCAGAAACACCAATGAATACCTAAATATCAGGCTGATGAAAGTCAGAAAAGAAATGTAAGAGGGAAGAATTCAAATTCTTCTTTAATTATTTCCATTAATTTAAACTTATGGATGAAAATAATTAAGATAGCAGTCCATCTGAATCTAATACAAACACATTCTGGTGCTTGGTTTCACATAACTTCCAAAAGGAGAAACCAGTCCTAAAAGCTATAAAGATTATGTTAAAACATCAAACTTAATTTTTTTTAAGTCATTCAAAAATCTGCTCCTGCAGTAAAAAACCTGTGCTCTAGTAAGTTCTATACAGGTACTATGCTCTAATAGACTCTTCACTGAAGTTTTAAACATAGCGAAAAGTAAACAAGGTGACCCTTATGAAATTAATAATCAGGTAAACATACAGGTGCTGCTTGTGTTTTCCTTCCTGTTTCATTTCCCAATGTCTTCTGCATCAGCAACTATCATCCAACACTTAGTTTTAGTTAAGACTTCACTGTGTATATATGTATTTAAAATTCAGACTGTGTAGATGCATATCTAGCTCACAGATGATTTCTATTTTCTTTACTTTTGCATTTCCAGCCATACTGGAGAAAAAAAAAAGAGTTTTACTCCAGACTTACTGGAAGGAATATTACTCATATATACTTTTTCAGATAATGGACCTTAACGAATGAAGTTGAATATGTTTAAAAATCTTTGGTTTTCTGCATTTTCTTGGTCTCCTAATACAATTAAAAATATATATTAACATACTGAGAAATATAAAATTATCAGCAGTGCTTTTGCATTTGTTAGAACAGTACTGCTCTTATTTTTAATTAGGGGATAAAGAATTTATCATCATGATGTCTTCATTTGTCTTTATTAGAAAATCACACATCAACTCACTGGTAGCTACTGTAGTTGAATCTCTGCCACTTACTCTCAGCTGCTGCCAAATTGGTGTTCCCCTTCTACCCACTCAGTTTTCTCTTAAAGAAAATATTTTTTATGTCTTAGTATATGAAAGAATACTGGATTCAGTGAGAGACCAGCATAATAACAAACAAAGACAAGGAAAATAACACAAATTTTTGATGAGTGTGAATTTTAGCAATACACAAAAATAAACATCAAATTACCTGTATCTGAGACAAAAATAAAACTAAAAATGAACAAAAATAAAACTAAAAATTAAGAATGTATAACATCCTCTGGTTGTGTATAATGTCCTCCTTTCCTAACACAAAAAAAGTCAGAAATTAACTTGTGTCCTTTGGCAGGGAAAAAGAAAAATAAAATAATTCAGAACAGGTAGCTGTATTTAGCAAGTGTTAGAACAGAAGATGTTTATTTGACAAGAATCATTTTGATGATCTATTTATTTCAAAGTAAGACAATCCCAGAAGGGTTGCCTCCATTCTTCCAAGTGGCTTTCTCCAATTAGAACGAATAGTTCCTGGAGAGATTTTAATCAGATTTTATTTATCTGAATATATTTTAATTTTTAAAACATTTTACGTCAGTTATTTCTTTAAGAAATTCTAGAATTCTGTTTCTAGTAATAACGAACAGTGAAAATGTCTTAACTTCTGTAATTTTTTCTTTGCTTTCTTTTTTTTTTACTGTGTTCAGTTTTCTAAGCTATCTTACCTAATGAACAACTTTTGTATCCAGCAGATTCATAGGCAATGTTAAGCACACACACACACGAAGAATTAAAGTCACTGATCTTTAATAGATGTTGGGGAGGCCGACAGTACAGAGTAAATTCTGTATTAATTTTTATTGCATGATTACACTCTGATTAAAGAAAAAAGTAACAAACAATACCTAACAAAAAACCCCAAACAAATAATGAAAAACAACCCCGAGAGACCTCTGTTGGCTAACTTCTGGATGATATTAAAAATTGATAAAGGTATTTCAAGTTTCAGTTACATAGGGAAGCTGAAAATAGGCTGTTCTGAATATATTCACAAATTCAAAGGACTCATGATTTTTCAGATATCAATATCAAACTGAAAAGTTGAGTGAAGGGCCAATAATTCTTTTTAAATACTATGAGCCAAAGCTAAATACTTACTTAAGAAAACTAATTGTGCTCATAGATAAAATAGAGAATTTTTATAAACCATAAGTACACAGAGAGTTCCTTAAACCTAATGAGAAATTTAATTAATTGCTTCATTTAATAAATATTAAAATGTGGGTGGTAGTTCTTACAAATTTTGCTGGAAATTATTAAAATCAACAAACAAAACAGTCTCAAGCCTTTTTGTATTCAACTTTCTAATTCTTAGATAATTAAAACGCTAAATTCTCCTTCTTATTTTGCATGGTAGATCTCCAGCTTTTGTATTTTNATCATTTTAGCACCAATCACTTCCTACGTCACAATACTAAGAAGCATAAAGTAAGAAAGGAGGCAGAAAAAATCAGAAAATAAATACACTGCTTAATTATATCTAATGGACTGTATCTAACGGACTTCCCTCCTCATTCCACTTTCAGTTGGGCTGGAAATTGCTTATGGAATCAGGCTGATAGATCTCTTTGAGAGCAATTGCTGACACAAAGAGGAGTAGTTGGTTTCTGCTACTTCTCACTTCCTCACAGTCCAGCTGCCTCCTCCGTGGTGTAGATCAAGAGGACACATAAGTAACCCAACAAATTTCAGATACATTTTCAAAAACTGGAAGATAATATCTTTCTTAAGGAGAGTGCTTTGGTGCCTGCACAGACTGGCAATAAAGAGTAATAGATGGACTGGATGGTGGATAAATTCAGCAGAAAAGGTGGTCCATTGGGAAGTAGTCATGAACATCAGACAAAATTTTCCTTGACATTATGAAGGGCTTTAACTCTGCAAATGCTGGCTCAGAGTGCAATTTCTAAAGCCCAGCAGACAGCAGAAGCCTGCACTGTAAATAGATTGGCTCTATTGAAATGGAACACTATGGCAGACCTCAGTCTGAAGAGTCATTTGCATCAAGAAACCTCTCTGCACAGCTACAGGAACAATGAAACTTTTTTTAATTAAAAAAAACAGTGCTAAAATTAGTCATGCCATTTAAAGATCACTCAGATTGGAAAAGAGATGTAACAGACAATTTCAAATATTCTCAAACCTGCTTGGTCTGCCCAGCAACATAAAATATGACAACATAAAATACGGGTGTTTCTCCTGCGTTTCCATGACTCCATCAAAAGTTACAAACTTTGTTCATCCAAATAAAGATTTGGAATGTCACCCAGTATTTACTGCAAACTGCTATCATGGAATATAAGCATTTCTTTTTGTCTTAAATTTCAAGTCGAGGTTAGGCATACATACTATACATAGGTATAGTTTGGGATTCAGTGGTCATTATTCTCTCAAAAACAGGCTTAAAGATCTTCCAAACAAACAACTCCAAAATTGCTTATTCTCCTGTCTAGTTTCTATGAAGAGTTAGTAATAAACCATTATACCTCTTACATCATTATAGCTCCTCTCAAGTTTATTTAAAACTCTCAGTGCACACTGGTTTGAAATAAAATTTTAAGTGTTTAAAGACTTTATTTACTAAAGCTTCAAATCTGTCATGTAACCCTGCAGAGTATTTCATTTTCAACAGAAAAAATGTTTTATTTAAATTAAAAACATGTCATTTATTCTATAATTTTGTACTAGATAGCCAAAGAAGATGTTGTTTATCCATGTCAGAAAAATATTAGGGTTTCTAGAGAAAGGTTATGACAGCTCTTTGGAGACAGTGTTCAATACTGATAGCAAACAGTGAGCTTCTGAATTGAAAAAAATCTGAATGGAACACCGAAGGACAAAATGAGTATACAAAGACAAGCTTTTCTCCAAATCGATATCCTCTAGAATGAAAGCAATACCTTAGGATAAACAAAACATCCTAGGAATGAGTCCTAGCATATAAGCGTTGTAAATTCCTGGAAGTTTACTATGTCAATGAAACAGAGACAATTTGGAATGTACAGTGAAGACTCTATAAACATTTTCTTTCTTTTTCACTCTATTTATGTCTCTAAAATGCAGAAGCTTTTTTAAAGAATA
This sequence comes from Syrrhaptes paradoxus, assembly GCA_013400615.1. Classification (NCBI taxonomy): domain Eukaryota; kingdom Metazoa; phylum Chordata; class Aves; order Pterocliformes; family Pteroclidae; genus Syrrhaptes; species Syrrhaptes paradoxus. The sequence goes on along the minus strand of VZTO01003516.1, from coordinate 112,863 downwards.
TTTGTGTCATAGAAAAATCAATTATAGTTATTCTAACTATAAGATTCTTATTCTTCTTTTTATTCTAAAAATAATGTGAGGGAGGCCGATAAGCCACAGTCAGTCCACTGCTGTGGCAAGCCCTATGCATTCATACCCATCCCTGTGATAAATGTGTTTCTTCACTGAGCCACATGGGACACTGGCCACACAGGCTGGCATGCACGGCCATGGGAGAGTTCTTGGATCTCAAGATTACAACACTGGTTCTATTATTAATTACATTATAGGCAGACTTTAAAGACATACTAGGATGACTTAGGGCTTAGGAAATTTGTTCTGGTTTTGCCACTGTACTCTGTGTCATCTTCACCATTTCATTTTTTTATACATTTCCCTTTATTCTTTATAAAATAGGGATGGTTACATTTTTCTGTTTTACAATAGCTTTGTGAAGATGTGTGTGATGATGGTTATTTGAGTATCAGGTAGCATGACAGTGTGGATGATAACTTACCTACAGAGACAAACACCCAGAAATATATAAAGAAGAGTTACAATGGAGACAACCATAATACACTTCAGCTGCTGCACTGAAGTTAAAACATACATATAAAAGCATGACAATGTGAGGTCTGAGAGATTTTCTGCACTATTACATACAGCTTACATACATGTAATCATGAAACATCTTAACATCTTCATTTTAAATCAAAGAGAAACCTATTTATAGTAGCACACATACAAAAACATTGAAAACAGAGGATTCAGAAAATTGCTTTAAATGGAAGATATGAATTTTGTATTAGTCCTTCAATATCTGAGCCCTTGTAACTTCAAGGGGTTGAAATAATATAGCAAGGCTGGTGGTTTTTTGCATTATATTATATCTTATCAGTTCCACGTTTCAGAGCTTCTACAGACAATTTGAAAACTCTGAGGATGTATTTATTTTTCCTCTTACCCCTATTGTCCTCTGAGGAATATTTATTGTCCCCCTTCTGAAACACAACAGTTCACCCACAGCTAGAGAAATACTCACAGGGACTGCATGTCCTCAGTGGAAATTAAGATCCCTTAATCAGCTGTCCCTCAGAACTAATTCATATTTGAAGTCAGGTAATACTGTACAGCTGAAAAGTTAATTGCACTTCATGCAAAAAAAAAGAAAAAAGATGCCTATATTTAAACAAAATTTGAGGCCAAAGAATCCCAAGAGCTAGAAGGCAGTGGTTTTGCTATACCCAAACACAGTACATACAGTTAAGCTTAGGATGCACAAAAACTTGATAAAACATGTACTAAACGCCATTCATTGCAACTCTTTCAGACTCTAGTGTCATTGTATTTTGTCAGCCCAGCACAGCAACAAGCTGCAACATCTAGGCTTAATAAAATGTCAGTGTGTACATCACCCATTCTTTAATCTGCCACACGTGTGGGAGCTCTATAAGTAAAAGCAGTACAAGTACTTTCCAATGATAGGGAGACATTTAACAAAACAATCTTCTCTGATGAACACATTAAATTTTTCCTTCAGGTAGTTTCAGTTCAGAGAACCAAGTAGCACAAATAAATCCAAACACTCAAGTACCAGAACATGGCATAGGAAAATATCACAGAAGAGGAAAGAACAAAAATAATAAACATAATACTAAACTTGTATCTGGAAACACACGCAGCTGCCCAAAATTCTACTTCTGGATGTTCTAATAAAACCAAAGCATAAACTTCTGACAGCTCTAATCCTAAAAGCACACTTCCATTTGTGTTTCTAACTTATGTATTCATTAAGATGAAGGACTACACTATCATTGCCAGTTTTTTCAAAAGCAGTTTTTAAAAACATCTCAGAATGATCTGCTGGCTGTAGTACTATGACACAGTGCTGCTCTAGCACTTGCAAAGACAAAAACATAAAATTACATCGCCCTCCCACATTTCAAAGGCTGTGTAGCAACTATAAACACTGACTCCAAGGCTCCGGAGAAAAGCTTGTCTCTGACATAAGTTCCACTACAATTAACACTGTCAATCATGCAGGTGATGTCTGTAAATGAGGCAGCTAAGGTACCAGGAATATGAAAAGGATTAATTTTTAGTATTTACTTTTATATTCAGACACATGTAAATATAATCACAAACAATTTACTGATTATTCTCTATAGCACTAAAATAGACTTCTCTGTGTTTTAAAGAAGCTTAACTTGATGCATTGCATTCATTTTATGAGAGATATTGATTGTATGCTCATTTTTAAAAACCTTGTTATAAAGGCTCACAGAAATACGAGTGATAAGACAGAAGAAACAGTCAACTTTTCAGTGATTTTCATGTAATGACAGAATGCAATACAAACAATTTTTGAAACAAACAGGTTCATTGTATCACTGGAAATCACTGCACGTCCTAGAATCCCCAGCGGTACTACATTTCTTATCTACACAAACGATTCTTTCTCAGTAAAAAGACTCTGGCACTGTACCTGGTTTAGATAGGGCTTCATGCAACCATATCTGCAAGAAGCACTGCTGCTCACTGTTCATTTATCCTAGCAGTGATGGCAAGTGAAGGAATAGGAAAGGCACAGACTTTGCAAACATGTCAGTGAAAGTGCATTTAGTGAAGCCTCATTCTGTAATATGGTCTTCAAATATTCTCCCAGACACATAACCCAATTAAGCATTACTGAGCACTTGTTTAAAACATTTTCTCACTAGGCATTTTATTTTTAAAGATCTAGAAAGTTATGTCAAATTTCCCCAGATTAGTTTCTACAGCATGCACATTAGCTTACAGGGTTGACAGTTACAGAGTAATACAGTGATAAAATTCAGCTGCACAGAAGGAGATAAATTATTAAGCATTTTATTTATGAATAATACACTTTAAAACAATATAGATAGACAGGTGGGTGCATAGTTCGAGTACAAAGAGCTGTACCGATCTCTGTGTTTTTAACAGCAAAGTTTCAAAGACAAATACTCCAGTGTCTGCACTTACAGAACCTGTTAGTTAAAAGACAAAATAAAACCAAGAATAATTCACTTCATATCATTATTTCACAAAAACAAAACAAAATATTCAGAAACCTATGTTTTATTTCATCCCAGAATAAAAGCAGAAAGTTTACTTTGAGGAGCAGCTCTGTATTTTTATTTCACATCTGAATTTCTCTTTGATTTTAAATTTGTTTTTCCCTTCTTTGGAAAAGAAAGCAGTAGGATTTAGAAATCATTCACACTGGAAGACCTGAAGTGCTGACAAATCACACAAAAGAATTCATGATTCACATAAATTATTTTCATCAATAGCACAGTATGAGGTACTTGGCTGAATAATTTTTGCCAATAACACAGAGAAAAAAATCTTACAAAGTAAATTGTACATGAAAGCACAAGAAGAGCCTAACAGAATTTTCTTCTTTGATCAATTTAGTAAGAAGACTTGTAAGAAACCATTCTATACATTCTGAATAACAAGTGCATCCTAATATATTATTAGCTTGCATTTGCTTATTGTGGTTATCTTCCTCATAAAAATCTGCGTAACTATCGCAAATCATGCGCTATAATTGAGACGTCCAAGTTAGTGAACTGTAGTGCCAGAAAAGCTATTACTAAACACTTGCTTCTTTATCAACAATGAAAAGTTATAGTTTTGATTTTTTTAAGCATTATTTGACAATTACATACAGGAGTTTTAAACATACATCCAATTTCCATTTCAGACATCACTTGTTTTACTGGTCTGTATCAAACCAAAGGGGAAATCAGTGGAGGAGACTGATGTAATTCTGACTGCGACTTTTGCTGCCCCATGGCTGAGTCCCAAAGTGGCCTGACCCTACGTCCACTACTAATGGAAATGCCCTGGTTCTATGGCAGACACCATGAAACTTCCAGGCAACAACCATTCCCTTCAGTCCCTCTGATGCATAGCATAGGTTTTGCATAGCATCCCCAGGCTAGAAGTATGCAAGAATTCTTTCATGGCAATACCTCCAAGACACCAGCTATCATAATGCACTGGCAGCTGTAGGGGTTTGGGGTTTTTTTTTTGTTCTCTTTTGTTTTTAATTGGCTAATAATAAAATATGCTTTTCACAAAAAAAACTCAGGCAATACTTAAAAACAAATGTGATGTTAAAAGTTTATCTATGAGAACAGGACCAGATTCTTAATTATAAGAAGTGTTTAACTCCAGTGGTATAGCTTGATAGTAGCATTTATTTCCTTAATGTCAGTTACAAATTAGTGTTTGCTGGCCTCATACAATGTGCAGTTATTGCCAGTTTAGTAATAATCATATTGACAATGGACACTAATGTTTTTCTTATAGATCTTACTAACAAAACTTCTCTCTCTTCTTCCTCCACTAACCTCGAGAGAAGTAGTCCATAAGAACTGGAATAGCTTTACTCATATGCTGTTCAGCAGTATGAAATATAGGCATGTATTAAGATTTATGAGCTCAAAAGCACTTCTTGTTCTTTTTCATTGAACATACCTTTGAAAATCTAGCAAAATTCTGTTTAAATAAGTGTGCATGAGAAAGGCTGTATTTTAAATTAAGAAAACAGGGCACTCAGGTCAACCAAAAGTAGGGAAACAAACAAAAAAAAATATAATATGAACAGAAAGAGGAAAAAACCCATAGCTTCTAAAATTCAAGAAAACCATTTGGTTTGTGAGTGAGCAGAACTAAGTTTCTCTGAAAGTAGTTTTATTATATTTTCCTATATGATGTATTGCAGAATATTCCTTTATGTGCTTCAGGATCCTCCTGTGGTATAGAACAGTTAGCACAGTAGCATCCAATTAAAAACCTGTGAATGCTAATAAAATCCAAATCCTCTATTCACAAAAATACTAAGTAATACTAAAATCCATGTAATCCTAGAAAGGTTATGACAATAATGATGTTTTTCAAACAAAAACTTACTCAGATTATTAATGATACAAGAGGAAGAGAGACATATATATTCTCTATGAAGGCTTTCTACTTCCTAAACACATGCACAAATGCATAGACATTTAAAATTAAAAGCAAAGTAAAGAGCCAATATAAAAATTATCTGGAATGTAATCCAGTTCATTGCACTTTCTTTTAGGAAAACCACTTTTTTCTTTTTGTTTTCTGTTTATTTTGGTTTAGGTTTGTAATCACAAAGTATCCAGATATTCTACAGATCAGGCTGCACATATAATGGAAATACCTGCAAAAATTGTAGTAAGTAACAATTTTGTTATGAGGAGAACTACTGGATGACACTTGTATATTCATTACAGTGTTTTATTTTGAAAATCAGAAATATTTCTCTGTATAATCTCAGGTCCTATAAAGCCATCACACTTTATTGCCAGTCCTATTAATTCTGCTACTATTAATGTGATGTCAAATCACCCAGTTTTCTTTCATACTTGTCTGAGAATAATATTAACATAAAAATTAGTGGGTCCTACCCATACACTTCTCAAAATGTAATACAATTCATACAATGACTCAACCACCTTCACAGGAACTTTTCAGTGAAACTAAATTACCACAGAAGAGCAGAAGGAAGTTGTGCAGACAACTGATGAGGAAAGAAAAATCCAGTCAACAATGGGTGATTTTTTCCTTTTTTTTTTTTTTTTTAATCAACACAATTACTCTACCATCAAGATTCTCATGGAAGACTCACAAGACAACTTCTAAAGCTGAGTCTGGAATCCAAAACTAATATTTCAGATTGAACACTACACATCAGATTCAGGAGAGAGATGAGTTTTATAGTAATTCTCTTCCAGCTAATTCCTCAATGTCACACAAAATTATTTTCTCATTGCCTCATAAGAACTGACATACTTATCACTTCTTTCCTTTTTAACACCTGTGAAGGCTCAACAGACATATTTTTGCCTTGGATGATTTAAATGGTTTAAGTATGCAAGTAAAAAAAAAAATTGGAGCAGTTGTTCTATATTTAGCTTACATATTTTCTTCTTTTACCTCATTCCGGAAGAAAGGATTAGGTACCCAAAAGTTTGTATATTTTATCTAATACTAGAAGTTAGCCTAATAAAAGATACTACTTCCCTCTGAGGACCTTATTTATTTATTCACCAAAAGCCACTAATGTTAATGTTTCATAAATTAGAAAAGCATTAGGAACACCAGATGAACATCTAAAAACATAATTTCAATCATAACTAAAAAAAACCCCCACAAACAAACAAAAAAACCCAAAACAAAACAAAAAAACAAAAACACTACAAAAAAAACCAAACCACCACCAACAACAACAGGTAGTGGTAGCAGCCAAGAAACCTGTCCCATGCAATGAGCTAAGGAAGTATGTTCTCTCTCAGCTTGGTGCAAATCTACTGTCACTGACACAGATCTCTAGACAAACATCACAGTCTGTTCCTATGTACACTTCCATACTCATATGCTGCATTCCCTTCCATATACCTTTTTCCTTGTGTTCTTCGTTTATTCCAACCAACATGTGGCTTTTGTCTAAGTTCAACAGACACAGGTCTTACACTGTGCAGATATATTTCCTCCACTGTATATTTTAAAAATATATTTGTGTATCTCTATATATAGGGTACCTTACATGGGTTCGGCTTCTCTTTCCTGATTTGCAAACACTATAGACATAGAAGGACAGAAGGGGGAAAAGTGCCTCAGGAACCACATTTCATGTTGTAGAATCTAACTGCAGGTGCTGCAGAAATCATCTGTAAGATGCTCTAGAGTACTCTGGCCCCTAGTCATTGCCAGCCTTAGCTACACTAAACTGCTTATAGGCAGTCATCAAATTACATGTATGCAGCTGCCTTTCAATACAGCTCAGATATTGTTAAACTGTTATCACTAAAAGGAAGAGGATGAAATATGTCTCCGTGTTTCTATGACACTGTAAAACCTCAGTTTGGCCAGATTATTCTCCAATTACCAATATATTTCATTGCTCAAAAGGAATTAAATCTGTATTTTAGATCAGCTGTGGGGTTTTTTTGCCCCTGCAGTTCAGTAAAAAGCTGTCAGTAATTAAGTTTGAACATAAACTAGCATTTCAGAACAGAAACACATGCATTTTCAATTCCTTTCGCTACTCAGGCTGTTGACAGATCATTCTTAAATAGAAGTAGCAGTTTGAAAAGTGGAATGGAAATACTCTCGTTTGATACAACCACTGAATCAAGTCACTGTACAACCAAAAAATGAGGTACTCGTAAAGACAGATAAAACTAGATGAAAAAGTACTTACAAATTCAAGGATGTCAGTGGTTCTGTATAAACTATCACAGCAGTAGCATGACAGCTAATTATCTTTAATTGAGAAACATGTAAATCTGTGAACAATGAGGAAGTTAATATATGTAGGTTTCAGACGAAGATTTTTACTGCCCATCTATGACATTTTCTGACATTTTCTAAAACATAAAGATTTGTTCTGCTGAATGCTCTCGCTATAACCAAATAGAAACCAGACTATAATTTAGAAAAAACTGTATTACTAGGCTATATTGTTTTACCTTTTCTAATTTTTAATATATAAGAAACAACCTGCAATCTCCCTATACTAATATTTACTTTAAAGCCAAAAAGAGATTCTATGTGAAGCTGGTTTCACGTTAAGAATTCAAAGACAGAAATTTACAAGCAAAATAAAACGTCCTTCAGAAATGTTAATCTCTTTTTTGATTTAAATATCTCTTCTATTTCAAAATTAGGCTTTGTGTACATTGTTTGGTGACAACATTATCGAATGTAATGTTTTAAGTTGTCATTACATGGATTTTTTCCTAATGAAACTACTAAGGATTACTAAAACGTGGTAAATGTTTAATACCATTGCTTTCCTTAAAAGTTAAATTATTGTCTTAAAAAACTGGTGGTGATTCAAGAAATTTATTAAACATACAAAGTTTATTAATAATTAGAGTGCATTTGATATTTTTTACTGGCAACATATAAATAGGGGGAATCTTAATACACTCATAGAATCATAGAATGGTTTGGGTTGGAAGGAACCTTGAAGATCA
>VZTO01003516.1:93749-104664 GCA_013400615.1 Syrrhaptes paradoxus | reverse complement strand
AGAGGGGGAGAATCACCTCCCTCGACCTGCTGGTCACGCTTCTTTTGATGCAGCCCAGGCCACGGTTGGCTTTCTGGGCTGCAGCCCACACCTCCATACAGAGACCAGAACATATCTTGCATAAACCTCTCTATCTGGCCTCTCTACGTTTTTCTTTCTGATTCAGTGCAAAATTTTGCAGCTTTTTTAAAGAATTTAAAATTTCATTTTGAAGATAAGAAATCAAGGCATAGATGTACTTAAAATTTAAATGGCAAAGCCTGCATTTTCTCCATACTTATACACTGGAAAGTAATTACTATGATGGGTAATGGGATCTTCTCCTCAACCAACTCTACCGGCTAACTACTGTCACTGATTTCATCTTTGGCTAGCTTAAGCCTGGGTTCAAAAGATTCAGAGTTACAGCAGAATGAAATTTTGAATCAGCAATGCTAGTATTTAAATCTCATTATCTACATTCACATTTTTTCTGCATTATTAAAAAACAAACAAAACAAGAAAAAAAACAGAAAAAATCAAACAGTTTAAAGACTTAAATCTGAGCCAAATCAAAGTTCCATGAATAGATTAATGCTTCAGTGCTTTAGATATTTCCATCAGAGTCACACCAGAACCCTGAAAAGGTAAATACATTGAAATACTGTAGATCTCCCTACCTCAGATTTTAAAAAATTGAAAAAAAAGTCAAAAAAACCCCAGAGACACAGGAACAGCACTCAGCTGAGGCATGCTTCTACCATAGTGTGAACTGCCACATATAAAGATGTTATACTGTGGAAAAATAAGGTATGATTGTGCGAGTTGGGTATCTTTCCTGTAAATTATATTGACCTGCAAAAAATAAAAAGATACTGACAATAAAAGAATGCTTATCTCTTTGTGACTTATAGGAACTGGGCTTTTCAAAATTTTTACATTTTAAAGTGCTTTGAATCATGTTTGAAGCTTATTAGTCCACAAACAGGGCCCATTTGATACTTATTTCAAGGTATAAAGTAAATTAGTAATCGACTTGACTAAAGAGAGCATTGAAATTAATTGTGTCTGCAATTGAAGGGTTATAAATGATAGAACACAAGTTTATATGATTCTTTTATGTAACATGTAACAACTGAACACAAAATACTGAAGTTCCATGTTTTAGCTGATTACAAAAACATTCATGCAGAAACACATCCTAATTAAATGTAATTGGAAAAAAAAAGAATAAGCAATTTGGTAAGATCTTCAAACTATTCTTTGTAAATAAAGTCATCAACAGTTAAAATAAAATAAACACAATGAGCACTATTTTATTGTAGTGGAGCTAAAGCTAATTATTAGATACAGTGATTAGAAACTAAATGGGGATCTCTGTTATATGAAAAAAGTAATTTGAAAGAGTACTGCTATGGGAATACTTTCAAGAAAATAAATACTAGTTTATATCTGTGAGAACATTTAATTCTCAATTAAAGTTGAAATGGGATGTTTTTCAGCATGGTAGCTTCATGGCGGTAATTCTGTTAAGTGTGACTACATAATTAAGAAAGTAATAATTAGGAATATTAAAAATAAATAAATAAATGCAAACAGTATATTTGATTTACCAAGAATTATCTTCAACTCCATTGAGCAAAGAAATATTTAATTTCTCTCTAGTTCTTACTGGAAACACCTCTAAGATAAGTTAGTTAAGATTTTTGTGTTGGCTGTGAAAACAATATATGTTCTTCTGTATTGATTTTTATTATATTAATATATTAAAACTAAGACACATAATTTTTGTAAAGTTCAAAGTTTCAGTTTCTATTTTTTTTAAATAATGGACTAAAAAACTCCCACATTCTTTTATTTTGTTATATTTCACTTACTGACTATACTTCTGACTCTCTGCCTATTTTTCTACTGTTCAGCTTGCAATTTACATTCTCACTTGCACAAGCACTCCCAAGAGCTTCTACATGATGCAGCTGCTGGGTGGGACAGATATACTCTATTTCTAGTAACATGCGGATAATGAAAATGACTATTTGTTCATTAATTTTTCATACCCTATTTTTCAAAATGTACTCTCTCCACACCTTCCAATGTTTTTGGATCTTGTACAGCTTGTCCAATAAATCAGGCTTAGTACCTCCTACAAACACCACTGAAGCATAGCCCTCCAACGAGCTTTTTTTTTTTTAATTAAAGAAAACAGAGAGATTGCTACCGAATTGCTAAAATTAACAAAAAAAAATTCAGTCACACTATATTTTCAAAATTCATTCTTTACATCATAAGCTAGGCAAATCCATGTTGACCATATCTATTAAACATATAAGAACCCAGCTTTCAAAACGTTAGGTGGAACACAGGGAAGGCAACCCACCAGCAGACCTGACATGCCAACCAGCTGGTGCGATGGTCCTGATCCCATTTGTGTGTGTGTGCGCGTGCATACATGTATGTGTGTGTGTGTATATATATGTATACACAGTATGTGTATATAAACAGATACATACCCAGTCTGCCCAGTAAACAAACTTTAGACCACTGCCCTCTGGTACCTGAAACTACACATACGTGAGTTTGGAAATAAGATGCTTGATTTTAACAATAAGGATAATCATACCATTGGAAACAGATTACAGAAGACTCTGAAGGCCTGGAGAACACTAAATCAGGGATGGAAGTAATATTTTTCTGAAAAATATGCTCTTCTTCAGATGGATAATTTTTATAGTTTATTTTATACAGGTCACAGTTGATTATTAGAATGGAAATGTCTTGTTTCTAATTATGAATTTCATATCTGTTGCCTAAATTTATCAGATTATGATATTTTAGAAAAACTGTACATCAGTTCTGCATCAGAGATGCATGAAAAACATAGGTAGTTTGGTTTGTTAATAAAATGAGTCATAATCCTCGAATAATGAAAGGAGAAAACTTGTCCATGTTTGTATCAGTGGATGCAATTCTTCATATATCAGGTACTTAGAAGCAAAACTCAAGACAGAAAGTGAAAATTAGCTTTATAAAGACTTCTAAATAATGGAAAAATGCTACTGCTCTGTATGCTTTACCTTGAACAAACAGGAAGCTGTTATAACCCGTGAAAAGTAAAAATTGATGAAATAATATCTGAATTTGGAACAAACAGGAGCTGCAAACTCTTCAAATAATTTTCATCTCAAACAAGTAATCTTTCTTTTCAGTCTTCTGAGAAACATATTAAAATCCTTAAATTTTTTGGAAAGGATAGATTCTGTTTTGTTGTAAACCCAGTGATTAGTGTCTAAAATTTGACAACAACTTGAAATTCTCCCAGTATAGAACCATTTAAAATGTGGATAAATCCCAAATACAAACAAAACTTATTAATTCAGCTCTCAAATCTATATAGATTTGCAGCACTTTACTGCTAGTTACTGTAAACAGAAAAATTAACATTTTTAAGAGCTTCATCTAGCCCAATGGGAATGCAATGGATTGCTTTCAAACACAGCAGCTGAAGTAAACACACTACCTATGTTTTTTATTACCATATTGTTACCCAGGGGGTAGTGTGTTAATTCTAAATATTTATTGTGAAAACCTGCACATCAGTTTCCAAGAAAACAAGATTTCTCTTGATAGTTGCCCTCTGCAGAAGAGTGGAAACCCTCCACTTTAGAAATTCTCCTAGTGCCAGACTCTGAAATCCCACACCTTCAGTGCTAAATACAAGAACTTGCTACTTTGAAGTTTCTTTCCACAACAATGAAGACAGAAAAAGAATCAGTAGAATGAAGTCTTCTCATATAGTCAGTCTTTAGATCTAGGTTCCATAACCTGAAACTAGAAATCCTGTTGTTTTTACCCCTGGGATGTACATAATAATTTACACCTGATTACAGAACAAATCAAAGACAGACGTCCAAACTCAATTTGAAGGAAGGAGGAGACTGTGAATTTAATGTCAACTTTGAAATTTGTTAAAACACTTAATAAAGCCATTCATTCTTTCAACTGCATTAAGAGATTCTTTGTCTTAATCATAACTTCATTTGTTAGTTTAGCTAAGTACGATTGAGTGTTTAGTTTTCAAACATCCTTTTAAACCTGTCAACAGTCTGGCTCTAGTTTGAGTCAAATGCTGTTTCGTGTACACCTCTTCAATATGCTTTCCAAAGGTCTGTTCACTATAATACTGCACTGAGAACCATGTCATAGTGAATGGCTCATGTACCCTCCTCTGCTATCACTTCTGAGGTTATGAGGACAAACATTTTTCATATCAGTTGAATTCATGGCTTCAGTTTTCAATTTGTAAGCCTATCATTAAGCTAATTCATGATATAAACAAATAATTGGATTGAAATGAAATTAACTGCATATGGATGTTAAACTCCATAGGAGCCCTTATTTTGGAAGTCAGTCTCTTCTATCCACTTCATAAATGGGCTGTGCACGATCTACAGAAGTTCTTTACTCTTCCTTCCTTTTTCTTTCCAGGATATTTTTATAAGACCTTCTTTAAGTATCTATTAAGGCTGAACAAAAGAGCAATAAATAAGAATATTTGGAATGGCATCAGAGTAGTAGGTAGCACTTGTCATAACATATTTGAGGAGATAATATCAAAAGAACATTTATGCATCCTTTAAATAGTTCTAGGATATATGCTGGCCATAAATGTTAAATTACAATTTCCATCTCAGAAACAGAAAATGCTAACGATGATTTTTAATGCTCCCATCTTTTTTCTAAAAATATATTTAAATTTTAGAAGCTTCCAGAGGAAAAGTGCTGTCAGTTATCTTTTTATTTTATTTACCAAAGTGGCATGCTATACTTTGCTTTATTAGAATGACCATTTTTTCAAGATCCATTAAACAAGAACTATTTTTTCCCCCTAGAGAGTGAAAATGAATAAATAGGGATGTTTATGGTCCTGAATGGTATATCCCAGCTCTGTTTTCACTCTGTGAAAGTGAGATTGAACCCTCAGTCTCTTGTAGAAATTGCTAATATTACATGATTCACAGGAGGAAGAGTCTTGAGCAATTCCAATGGTACAAATACATTAAAAACATTCAAGTTGAGAAGTGGTGGTTTTTTAAATAAAAATATTCACATTAATTCACTTTAAAAAAAGATTAATTCATCTGGTTAAGTAAGACTAAAAATAATTAAAAATGGTTCATAAATAATGAATGAAAAAAAGATGTTCTCTGTCTTGCTTTGTGCTCCCTTACAATACTGCTGAACCTCAAATCATCTTTTGTTTTTTTTATGTTTGCACAACACTGGAAGATTTACTGTTATACTACTACTACCACTATTTTTTTCCTACAGCACAAGGAAGATAAATACAAGCTTTTAAAATATTTATTTTCCAGACATGGAACATACTTGTTGGCATTGATATTGTAAGGAATTTTTTTTTCTTCAATAAGGACTAAAGTCTAAGTATTAGAAACAGCAGCAAAAGAATGTTAATTTCATACAATACTCAGCCTCCAGAGAAAAAAAAAATGTCAGTCTTGAGGTCAGTCTTGTGTACCTGGTATTCTGTTTGCTCACTTCAAGCTCCCATGGGCTACATTCGCAGTTGGAAGAAGAGATAAACGAGCTGAACCCAGCTATGTGACAAATGAGGACCACAACATTAGTGAGAACTTGCACAAATTTCATCTGAAGATACTTGTTACAATGACATAGCAACCCTATGAGCAAAGCATGCATAAGACCCAGTTTTCACAGTGTTACTCTGATTGTTTTTATCATGAGACATGCCTTTCTTTTCTTTTCATATCCTGGATAATGCACTCAACTTCTCATTTCAACATATGTAGCAGCAGTCCTACTGCCTGGGGTCTCTTTAATGCACAACAGTCATTCTATCTCGGAGCACAGTGAGAAATAAGAGCATTTGATGGCATAATTAAAAAGCTATGTCAACTTTTATGTACAAGTGGGTCAAACTAAAGCTGGCATTCTTTATTCTTGAGTGCTCAACTTTGTAATATTAATGATATTTTTATGTACACAGAAAGATGACAAATGGCACTCCAGTAAATCTGCATATATGCTCTGTGGAATATATCCTATTTCTGTTTCAGTGTGTATTGTAAACTAAACTGCCCTCACTTCAGTCAGCTTAAGGAGACAACTGTAGATTATTGTGACAACATAACTAAATACACAGTTTAAAAAACTTATTTGAAGTTACTTTATATTAATTTACATGATATTTCCTATATGTTTTTTGGGAAATTTGGTCCTGCTGTTCTAATTTCAAAACAGGGGTACAAAAATTGATACATTCTAAGAAAAGTGTGGCATTTGTTTTGATATAGAATAGTATTTGGAATTGTGTTTTTCTTTCAATATCTTACCTGTAATTTCCAAAACCTCTGAATACAAAATCAAGCCATAAATATATGGTCTCCTCCAAAGGCAGGCGATCACATACCATTTGTACAAAACATGGGGTTTTGTATGAATTTAAAGTTAAATAATTTATTATATCAGTCAGATCTTCACATCATATTTTACTGTATTGTTTCTAATAAATGGATTTAAATACCTGGGCCACATCATTCTAAAGAAATAAAAATTGTCCTAATATAAGTTCTCACTTTCTGGCCTGGAAAACTTGCATCGCTCTGCTTGCCCTTCTACCTACTTCACTAAAAATGGGATGCAATTATTTGCCAATCTTATTAACATACTGAAAAGTTTTTCAGTTAATATACTCATCAGCTACAAAGCATCCAATGTATAAAAATAATTGTTAGTACTCACATTTTTAATTTTATTTTAGATGGTTTATGTATTAAATTCATACTCTTCACTGTGGTGCTGCTGCAAGCTTGGCTAAACTGCCTAACCAGTAAAATCCTTGTGGTGTTGTTTTTTTTTTTCCTTCCCTGATGGTTGTCCTCTCCCTGGCCTACTTGGGAGATGGGAGAAAGAGAAACAATACGTCAATCACATCTGCACATAATATCTAAACTTTCTGCACTGTAACAAATGTTTTTAAACTTTTGAGCTACAAAACAGCCCAGTATTTTCTAACTGCAGACCTCTGCAGAAAACCCACTAAGCCTACTGTGCTGGTATTTAAAAAAAAAAAAGAGTAGCCATCAATAAACATGCTATTTAAATTCGATTTAACATTCTTTTAGAGTCAAAGAAATAAGTGATGCATTCTGTGTGCTAACTAAACAGAGATACCAGCACCAAGGTATTGATTAACTGTAAGAATAGTTCATTGACAGGTTCTTCTTAGCAGAAGAACCATGCAAAAACTAATGGGTAGTTGGTCAAAAAAGCTTGCAGTGGAGATTCAGGAAGAGCTTCCTGAGGCAGTATGTCCACTTCTGTCTATCATTCTGGGGGGAAAAAAAAACAACAAACAAACAAACAAACAAACAAAAACCAAAACACACAAAAAACCCAAACACGCCCTACTAAGATATATTCTAGTTGTTATAGGCCATGTAGTAGCTTTCAGTACATCCAGGACAAAAAGAAAAAAAAAACAAAACCAAAACCCAGATATTTCATATTTCCTAAAAGTCTATACTTGTTTGTGGTGGGTAATCCTTGTCCACCAGGTGCCAGCCAAGCCTCTCTACCACTCCTCTCCTCAGCAGGAAAAGGAGGGAAAAAAATAAGACAGAAAAAACCCTCATGAATCAAGATAAAGGCAGTTCAATAAAGGAAAAGCCAAGGATATGTGTGGAAGCAAAGGAAAACAAAAGCTTTATTTTCCAATTCCCACAAGCAGGCGATGTCCAGCCACTTCCCATGAAGCAGGGCTTCAGTAGGTATGGCATTTGCTCCAGAAGACAAACGTCATAATTAACGAATGCCCCTCCTTCCTCCTCCTTTCCCTTAGCTTTTATTGCTGAGCAGACATCATACAGTATGGAATATCCTTTTGGGCAGTTTGGGACAGCTGTCCTGACTATGCCCTCTCCAAAGACAGGGAGGGGAATGCTGGGGAGAGAGCCTTCACACTGTGTGAGCGCTGCTCAGCTGTAGTCAAAACACTGCTGTGTTATCAGCATCTGTCTAGCTACCAATGCAGAGCACAGCACTATGAGGGCTGCTATGGAGAAATTAACTCCATCTCAGCCAGACTCAATACATTGTTTCAAAAAAAAATAATAATTGCTGAGATTGTTTTATTTGCTGTTTAACTTGCTGGAAATAAAGAATGCATTCAACTATGCAAACTCCTACAAACCAGTTTTTCATATGTCTGGGTATTTGAAAACATGCTTTTTAAAAAATCACGATGTATTAAACCCTCCCCAGCATATCTTTAAGAAAATGGCAATAGCTAATATTACAATCCTACTATATTTTAAATGTAATACAGAAAGACTCAGTACATCAGAAAAGACCAGTTTTGTAAGGTACCATCCCTCATTCTCACTGATCCTAATGGGAAAAGAGCCCACTACTCGTGTCAATGTAGCTTTGATACACCATGACTGATTTTCTTTCTAATATTACTCCTACACTAGGTACCAGCAACAAAACTAAAACCTGGCTTAAGCTCCAGGGAATAATTTGTCTTTCTGTTTCCCTGACTGATCTAATATTGCCAATACTGATGTCTGTCAATTGTGATTTGCCCAGAGTAACTGAATCATATTACTTCTTCAATTTTGTAACTCTTCATATTTATATGCACGTGTTCTCAGCAAGATTTTCTTCATTAATCTCTTTCCCTCTCACATGCTAACACAGACCTCCACAGATACATACATTAGTCAGCTTCAGTTTAAATTCCAGGTTTAGTTGGATTTTTTTTAGTTTTTCGCATTGTTTTTCTTTTTGTGGAAGAACAAAGGAGTAGATGCATTTTTTTTTCAGAATTACTGTGATTATTGTAAACAAATCTAGAATCACTGGTAGGGCTATATGGCAGAAGGGGGAAAAAAGGTTTTAATCTTAAATTCCAGAAGTCAAAGTATCTGTGGATTTTGTCTTACTAGGAAGCTACGCGTGCAGCTGACTTCAATGGATATGTACTGTGGAAAAGAAAGAAATATAGTGATACATAAATATCTCTTAGAAAAACTTTTAACAGTACCTGAATACACTTGTATAAGCTGGTATCATCATTACAATAAATTTTCCTGAATATGATTTCAGGGATTTTGCAACAAGACAAGGCTAACTGTATAGATACTCTAGTAACAATGCAACAGACCTAACAGAAGGAAATTTTAGGAGCATTCTGAATTCCCAGGGTTAGACCGTCTGTTTAGAAAGATAATAATGCTAGTGGTATTTTAAGCAATCCAAGCTCTCTGTTAATGTATTTAAACCTTGTTCGCATACTTAATTTAAAAAATCTAGTGCTTTTCATGTTATTTTAAATGTGGTGGAAAATTACACTGTAGGTCACAGTGCCTTCTTAAGTGAGTTCTGTCACTCTTATGTTCCTGTCAGTTTGTGATGTGGTATGAATTAAGCCTTTATGCCTCTTCAGCACAGTAGGCTGTAAATTAATAGGTGCAAAGAAAGCAATAGTGTTCTGTGAATTAAGCATCAATTTACTGCTCCTGTACTTCTCACTTCATACACCATTCACATGCTGGTGTTAACAGCTAAGTGGTCTCAGTGTCTTTACAACTAACACAGGCAAGACATTATATTAGTTTAGTCACTACTACTAGCATGAAGCATGTTTATCATCCTATTTATTTGAAGGTCAAAATCTTTGCAAAAGCTTCCACATACTTTTATGCCTACAGCTACTAACATATATATATATATATATATATATATATATTATTTAGCATGAAGATACTACAAAAGATAAGCA
Organism: Syrrhaptes paradoxus; assembly: GCA_013400615.1. Lineage (NCBI taxonomy): Eukaryota > Metazoa > Chordata > Aves > Pterocliformes > Pteroclidae > Syrrhaptes > Syrrhaptes paradoxus. The sequence goes on along the minus strand of VZTO01003516.1, from coordinate 94,862 downwards.
AGGCATTTCAGATATGCTTTCTTTAAACACAAGCCTCAGAACTTTTGCTAGATTTCTGTGTGAAATATTACCATGAAGCAACCATATTTATTAACTGGGCCTTAAATAGATTTTGTTTTGCATCAGGACTCTACCAACTTTTTAATTTTTTTTAATCAGATTATTTCCATCGCCTCCATCCCTGAACACAAGATTAACATATAATACAAAGGAAAGCTATGGTCCAAAGGAAGAATGAGAAAGTGCTTTGTTATATTTCTACCTGGAGCTCTCAGAAGAATTACATGCATATTTCAGCACTTGCCGTCATTACATGGGCTCGTATCTGGGGAAAAGACCACAGGATACTGACAGAGCTACCATATATTTACTGGGAAAGAATTGTGCAGGCTGGTCTTCACTGCGGTCCTGCACAACAAAGGCATATATACCAAAATAGTCGTGTTTTGGGGGAAGAGGAAATGAGAGAGGATATGCTTGCTGGATCAAAGTGACAATGCTAGTGATGGTGGTATTCCTGTGGGCTTAGAATGTTTTTGTTCACTCTGCCCAAGTGGGAGGGCTGACTTGTGTACACTTCCCAGGCTCACTTGGGATATCACTCTGCAAAGGCTCTTCTGACCTAGAGGACCAAATTCCCCCACTGCTACTCTGAAGTTCCAATTTCACAGCACCTCCAACCCAGTTGGAAGCTGTTCCCAAAACCCTAACAGCTCTTTTAAACCTGCCATACTATATCCCAACATATCCAAACAAAACTATTCTCATATTAGATTCATTCTTGTTTCCCAACTCCCCAGCTCAAACCCCTTATTCCCTCCATCATCCCCTTTCTCCCAGTGCAAAGTCAGGAACTTGGAGATCACATACAAATTCAGATGTTACTTTTCAGCTTCTTTTTGAAACCACTGCTTCTGCTCTTTGTCCTTTCCTTCATTATGATAATTTTAGCAACTAGAATCTGAAAGTGCCTCATTGCAACCAGCAGAGCTCATCTGCTTATATAATACACACTATATTATTTAATATACTCCTAAGAAACAAAATAAACAACAACAAAAAAATCACACACATTCTCCTGTATTGGCACACTTTTTTTTTTTTTTTAAAAAT
>VZTO01003516.1:79691-89698 GCA_013400615.1 Syrrhaptes paradoxus | reverse complement strand
ATAAGGCATATAATATAATCAATATAGTTACCATAATACAATATCTCTTACATACATATTTCATAGACCTGTCAGATTATTTCTGCTCAGCTTTTAGATTCTACTTCTAGCATTTCCCTTGCTTTACTTAAAAAAAGTCCATACAGTTTTTACTGTAATCATGCTGGAACTGCTTCTAACCTTGTTGATATGTCTGGAGAGGGTAATCCAGAACTATTGCACCATCCACTAAAATCGCTAAAGAATCATCAGTCTGAAATTATTTTCTTTATTTTCACTCTCTTTCTAGCTTTTGCAGTGCTCAAATATCTATCTTTCTATGTTCTTCAGTAGGAAAATATTTGGCTTATTTTACAGCAAATATTCCTTTAAGTGAAAAAAAAATCATTTTTATCAGACCATGCTAATGGAATTTGTGTCTTCTAACACAGATTTATTGTATAAAGCTATTGTCATGATGCCAGACACAATAAAAAGGAACACTTTTTTTTTTTTTAATCACATTTTAAGATCAGACACCTCTAGACCATTAGTTCTAAGTATGGAACAACTTCACATTTAAACACACAGCTGACTTTAGCAGATTACAGCATGCACTACATTTAGCATGGTTCTAATGTTGCTATGGTAACTGTTCTGGCTTAAATATAGCTGAATGTGTAGATTCACTCCAAATTATCCAATAATCCTTTAAACATTTCTTACAAAACTTCCCATAGCTTCCCCAAACTTTTATCAGTGACCCTAGGAACATATGATAAATCTTCAGTTTTTAGTGATCAGAGTTTAGCACAATTAAAAATATATATATATCTCCAACCCAAAAAACAAATATCAGGGAAAATGAGAAAAATATTTAGATTGAATTCTACAAGAAATAAGATTTTTATGATATCTCTGACTTCCAAAGTAATGCTGATCACTACCATATCAGATCAATGCAGAATATGTTTCCATTGCGTTCTGGTCATATTCTTCTACATCATCTATTATCAGAAATCTTCTGAGAAACGGATATGTACATGTGAATGTCTGTAAATGTCAAGATATTGCTATATTTGCATGTTCAAGTTCAGAAAAAGATTCATTTCTTGAAACAAAGTTGCAAATAAGTTATTAGGTGTCTGCTGGAGCCTCATATACAAAATTCAAGGGACAGATTCTTATGTTCTAAAGCAAGACACCATTAGCTTTTCCCCTTCAAGATTTCAACTTCTGGTCCTTAGAAGCCCTAATAAGAAAACATTGGCATTAATGACGGTCATGCTTGTCTGTGCAGACAGAGAGGCAAACAGGGTGCTTGCATATTCTGTTTTAGACAGTCAGACATGAGCACTTTATCTGATAAAAAGCTGCTTCACTGACTGCCATTAGACAGCTTTTGGTCATGTGGAAATGTTAGAGAGTAATCTTGTGATATAGAGCCAGCAGTATCTTCAAAACAATGTTTTTTACATATTTGCCAAGAGTGGCTGCCACACATTTTTATTTGATAGAGTTTTCCAACAGATCAGATGCTACCTACAATTTCACAATTATTAATACATTGCACTGCCTAGCCTGTCATGAAATTAAAATAATAGTGAGATTGCTTTAGATCTTCAGAAAGGCATTCTGAAGATAATAACCATCAGTCAGCTGAGAGCAGCAGATCTGTATTATTTCTAGGCTACATTTTATAGCAATGGTGCATATGCCAAGCATAAGACGCGCTCAGAAATGAAAAAAATGAAAAACCTATATATGCAGAGAAATTGTAATGCAAACTGTTCTACAATTTAATCCATTCCCATAGACAGAACTATCATCTTTTATTTAGTACAGAGAATGTAGATTTAATTTTATAATTACTAAGCCCTAATATTGCTAAGCAAACAGTTTTAACATCAGCCCACAAAAGATAAAAACACATGCATACATGTGTACATGTAGTAAGACTGAATTACAGCCTGTTTAGAATAAGGTGGCATCCATTTGCTCATAAAATATTCCTGTTTTTCTTTGAGGCTGGATTTTGCTCACTGCTTACATTGTTGGAGTACAATATCATGATAAGCCATTCAAGATATGCCATTCAAGACAACATCAGAAAATGTTCTCATATCAAGTTCAAATATGCAACATCAATAAACACTCACTGCTAAGATACCTTACAAATATAACCCTCGAAGAAGAAGGAAAATAGGAGGAAGGATCAAGATTTGGAAATAAGCAGAAGCAAACTACTATATTTTTTTTCCATTTCTGGAAAGTGAAAGGGACCAAAGGAAAATACATAACAAAGCGGTCACTACTAACAGGTACAAGAAAAACAAATGAAAACAGAAACTGAGATCTTTACAAGATCTCTGACTTACCATATTGACGGTGCTTCTGTTCCACTGATCTCTAAGAAGTCATATCCTTCCTCTAACTGGAAGTCAGTAAAGACCAAAGCAATGGTATCTCCTGGTTCAGCCAATATGGTCCAGGTGCAGTCAGCGTTATTTTCATACTCGGAAGGGAAGTGAGGACTTGAAATAGTTCCACTTGTCCCACGTAGTGTCCCTCCGCAAGCTCCTTCAGCTGATGAACAGAATATCAATTACTAGTGGAGCTGTACTTTAAACAAATGAAGCATCATCCTTGCTCCTGCCATAGCAAACCCAGCTCTTCTGTGCATAGAGTACCCACAAAGATACACTCACAGAGAAATAAAATTCTACCCAGGTGAACAGAATAGAACATTTTCTGGCCAGTAAGGTGCAGAGAGTTTTGGTTTGGGTTTTTTAACTTTTTTTTCCTTTTTGATGACACTTCAGTGCCAAACCAGACAAAGAAAAAGTTAGCAGAGACATCTAGCACAAGCTGACTTGGAGAACCTGCACTTTGGCTCTGTGAAAGAACCGTGCGAGACTCGCAGAAATACAGATAGTCTCTCTGTGATACAGATTTTAAAACACTGAACATTTCTCTTCTAAAGACATCTCTTATTTCTTGTAACTATAAAAAACTGCAGAAAAAATATTTTTACACATTTAAATGCTGTCCTAAACTAGGAAGCATTAATAAAATCATACTAGCCATTCCCATGGGTTTTGTTCTGCATCAGGATGTTTACAGATGGCAAATAAATTCAGAAGTTTTTGTTACCAGATGGACCTTCCAAGGTTCATGCATAATCAGTTAATAAGATATATATATTTTTAATGGTTATTAAACAAATTTCAAAAAATACAGAGCATAAGAGTTTCCTGCTGAGCCTGGAATGTTGTTTAATATGTTGCCAAAGGATTTACCAGACTTCTTATACTCTTCCTTGCTCCATAAGACTTCACTGAAATCTTAAATATATCCTGATTGTTATTAGTAGGGGTATTAGAACATGTAAGTAAAAAAAAAACCCAACAAAACATGTCATCCACACAATTCATTGGCATAAAAAATTAAAAATTCATCAAGTGGCTTTTGGTGTGTTGTAAAGTGGCTATGAAAGCTGCAGCAATAGTAATTAAAAATCTTTCTGCATAGATGATCAGAAGAGAAGCATTTCGGTTTTATCCATTTTATCATCTCTACTTACTGATATTATCATCAGGTATTATTTGCATACTGTAAGTGCAAGTGGAGATTTACAAACAAATAGTTTGGCAAGGTGTATGACACAAGGAACTTACAGTCTAATTAGGATAATAACTGAATAGCTAATTAAGACTACAGAGAGGGGTAGCAGTAGAGCTGCTCTGCTCAATCACAGTTGAAAGCCTGTCAGTGAAACTGAGTTTTAAAGGAAGATTTGAAAGAAAAAAGGATTCATTTGAATCAAAGGAAGAGGAATACTGTGGCTGGACATTAAAAAAAGGAGACTATTAAAAGAAGATAAATAGCTAATAAGGGACTGAAATAAAAGGAAGAATTGGAAGAAAGGCAGAAACAGATTAATTTCTCTAAGATTTAAGTATTGTATGGACCATTAATTTAACTAAAAATAAGAGAGAAAGCTGCTGAAGAGATTTGAACAGGTAGTTATCTTTACCTTTCTAAATGAAAAGTCAATTTTTACATCAAGAAATGTGACATAGCCTTGGCTACAAAAACCTTATTGAGCTTCATGACTTCTTGGCACACTAATTTCTCAGAGGAGAGCAGGTTTTTTTGATAAATTTAATATCTTACTTTCCAGATCCTGATATTTATGTGTTGTTCTTTTTTTAAGTGAAGGAGATTTGGGAGTGTAATAGATCTACACTCCTAAAAGATTTATTTTCGTTGGTGAAATCAGGTCATTTCGTCATTTCTGTGATTCCTCCCTCAATTCCTGGCTTTTTATACAGTGCATATTGAAAGGGTCATTGTGCCTCTGAGGGATGAAAGGGGAAAGGAAGTGAAAATTAAAGAACTCACAGATAAGGCCGAGGATCAGAGTTTAAATTCCTGGTGCATAATACATGCAGAGATGACAATAATTAAAATTTATTGTAAAACTACAACCAATCAGAAAGGAGAATCAAGGTTTGTTACCCAATAATATCTAGAATAACCCTTTTTTCCTTTTTTTTAACTTTATAGCTTTCAAGCATTTAACTTCAGATCATCATTTAACCCAGCAAAGAAAAACAAATTAACTTGATACATCCTGTGCCAATACTTCAGTACAGAAACTAGCACTGAGTTATTCATTTCCACTGTGGTCATCATCAGTATCAGAGTTTGAACGAACTATCCAAACCCAAAACCTGATGATTTCCACCCTCTCTTTTTTCAGGCTTTCTATTTGCTCACATTTGGTCATTACAGTGTGGGATTTTTTTTTTTTTTTAAAGAATCAATATGTAAGAGTATGAGTTCCAGTTATTAAAGCACAGAGGTTCTACCTGTATTCTTGAAAGCCAGCAAGCACAGTTTTCCCAACCAAGGTAACCAGCAAGACGTGCAAAATCCTAAATCAGCCATAACTCTTTGGTACTATCTGCTTACTGTTAAATTTCGTTATGACAACGTTCTCAGTGACACCAGCTCCCACTGTGTTTAATCCGAGATTAAGTAACATGCTAGCAGTAATTACAATGCTACTCAGTATTTCTGCTGCAAAACCCTTGAATGAGCTTCAAGCTGTAAAACTCTGACTTTACAGCTGACAGGGAAGGTTTATGTAGCTGATAACAGCATTTCTAAGACGTTTGCAAGAAAACAAGTTAGCTCAGAAATGGAAAGGGAACATTAGTCAGGTAAGACCACGGAAGCTAACTTGGACTAGAGAGCCAGTATTTTCTCTCTGAGAGATGCAAATGCATTAGAGGAAGACTGCAGCAAAGAGCAGCTGCATAGAATGATCCTTCCTCTAACATTATTTCCCATGTTCCAGGAGCCTGTGGTTTGGGGATTTCCATCATCGTAGGTGGTACCCAGGCTAAAGCAACCAAGCTGTTGAATGCTAAAAGGTGAAAAACTGCCTAAGAGTGAGCACAGGTAGGCAGGACACGGCCACACCACTCAGACGGTAGGAGACATAAACCGTCTAGAGATACTCTGTGCTTCACCAGCTGGCCCCAGAACTAGTTGGCCTCCTTGGACTGATTGTCCTTCTTGGCCATGGCCTTCTCTGTTGTGCTTTTGAGAGAGCTTAGAAGAGTACTCGGGAATCTTAATGCATCACTGTGTTTGATAGCAGATAGTGCCTCAGGCTTCATGAATTCAAACTCTAAGTGATTAACAAATTGCATTTTAAAATGTGCAAGTAATTAATTCCAAACACTCATGGTTATTTTCAAGTTGTAAGCAACTGCACAAAGTGCTGTTTGTATCAGCATAAATGACTACTTGAAGTATAAAGCTACAAACATTTGGATCTCTCAGTAGTCAGGAATTAATGCTCTGAATTTAGTGCATCTTATATAAAGTACACATGCAAACACATACGGCTGGCACCACTTGACAAAAAACATATATACTGTAAAGATGTGCAGCTTAGATAAAACAGACAAACATATCCATCAAGTCAATGTATACAAAAATCAAAAGAATCACTGAGGAACCATGATAGTCAACGAAAAATCTTACATTTTTCTTCAAACTGGAAAGAGTCATCTCACCAAAAATGACAATATGACAATTTTAGTAAGCTGTGTTTTGCGTAAAGGAGATCTTGACAGATGCAAGCCCTGCTAAGTAGATTATCCCAGGATGGGGTAAGAACAGAAACAGTATCACAGAAAACTTCCTTTTTTAAATTGGTTTAGAGATCTTTTGAACATTCAACCTTTTTTACTGGGCTTTCCTCTCCTTCCCACAAAAATGCTCTCCAGAGTGCAATGTTTTTATACAAAAAAATTAGAATGTTTATGAAAGTGGAAAATGTTTATTAAATAATACCCCCATCAACATTAAATTAATTTATAATCTGAATTTAAATGATCAGAACTATTTAACTTTATGCTGAAAGGTCTGCATTTGAAAGATCATTTTACTACATTATTATTGAAATGTAACTGACAAAAACATAGTTGTGACTTAAAGTACAAACTTCACAACAATTATTGTGGTTTTGTGTGGTGGGTTTGTTTGGTAGCAGAGGAGGGGCTACCAGCTGCCTGTCTGGCTTCTTCTGTAACCAAACTTGCCCATGCCTCTGCCATGGCCCACCCAAGAAACAGGAGTTTCTGAGGAGCTGGTGAAAGAACCTGCAGTGGAGAGAGAAGTAGGATCTGAGAGAGACAAGTACGCAGACNTCCCCTGAGGAGGAAGAAACAGGAGAGACAACATGGACTGACCACAGTCCCCATTCCCTACCCCCTGTGGCACCAGGGGTCAGAAGGTGGAGAAATCAGGAACAAAGCCTTTGGGCCTGGGAAGAAGGGAGGGGTGGGGGAGAGGTGCCTTTCTAAGGTGTAGTTCTCTCATTATCTTGCTCTGTTTATGATAGTAAATATTGTTAACAAATTAAATTGGGTTTTTTGCGTGTTTTCCCAAGTCACGTGGGTTTCTTGCCCGTGACAGTAAGTGAACCCTCCTTGTCCTTGCCTCAGCCCATGAGGTTTTTAGCAAAAGGCTGTGTGGTGACTTTTAAAACCATGAGAGTAATAAATAAAAGTTTTTTCTTCTTATGTCATTTGTAGTAATTTCCTTACCTCTTTATCACTAGCAAAAGAATAGACACAATTAAAAAGTTGAGTGATGTTTTATAAATCATTATCAAATGATATATTGCCATTTCGAGTCACATTTTGTAAGTCTTATCAATTAAAGAAAATTGCAGCTTTACAGGCTTCTAAACCAACCATGGACATACATTATTTAGCATGACTTATTAAAAATATCACTGAAACTGTTCTTTATTTATCAAGATTGAAGAGCAGCCCTGCAGAGAGAGATCTGGAGGTCTGGGTTGATGGCAAGTTGAATATGAGTCACAGTGCGCCCTGGAAGCCAAAAGGGCCAACCATGTCCTAAGGTGCATAAAGCACAGCAGCGCTAGCTGGTTGAGCGAGGTGATTGTCCCACTTGACACTGCACTGGTGTCGCCCCACCTCGAGTACTGTGTGCAGTTTTGGGCACCTTGATGTAAGAACCTGTTACCTGTATCAGCCTGTTAGAGTGTGTCCAGAGGAGGGTGACCAGGATGCTGAAAGGTCTTGAGGGCAAGACTTATGAGGAGCAGCTGAGGTCACTTGGTTTGTTCAGCTTGGAGAAGAGAAGGCTGAGGGGTGACCTAGTGGCAGTCTCCAAGTTCCTCAGCCAAGGGGGAGGTGCTGATCTCTCTCCGGTGACCAGCAAAAGGACAGGAGGAAATGGAATGAAGCTGCGTCAGGAGAAGTTCAGATTGGAAATTAGGAACAGATTCTTTACTGAGAGGGCAGTCAGTCACTGGAACAAGCTCCCCAGTGAAACAGTCACAGCACCAAGCCTGTCAGAGTTAAAGGAGCTCTCTTAGTCATATGATTTAGTGTTAGATAGTTCTGTGGGGAGGAGGGAGTTGGACTCTGTATGGGTCCCTTCCAACTTGAGATATTCTATGGTTCTACAAATCCATGATTTATTCAATTCTTTTTTAAATGGCATTTCTCTGTAGCTCATTTGTGAAAAAGTAGATAATTGTACCTCATTTAATAAAATTCTTCAGTACAGAAAACACATCTATGAAATAATCATGAATGACTAGTTTCACAGACATATGCTTTAGATAGTTTGGAAATGGTTCATATGAGGAGTTAGTTAAATGTCTATTAAATAAGACTTTAAAATTATCATTTAAAAATGTCTAACTGATAAAAACCTAAAACCAAGCCATAGTATATCAATGCCAAGTTTCAAAATAAATTTTAGCATGCCAATGCAAACCGTCAAGCTGCTAAACTGCCAGATTCATAAAGAACAAAAACATCGCTAAGTGTTAAAATGGTGTAGCATTACACATTCATCAGACAACTTATTGATCTTATCTAGTTGCAATTGGCAGACAGCTCTTTAACCATCAAAACAATCACCTCTATTTACTAATCTTATTTAACATTTTAGGTTTTTATTGACTTTATTTTGAATATGTAAAAGCCAACACCTGTGCTTCTTTTCTGCGTTTTAAGAAGCAGAAACCTGTCAGAAGGTTGTTTGGTTTTTTGCCTATCGTCACTTGAATCCAGATGTACTGCATCTCAGATAAGTGCTCTAATCAGTTTGCCTCCCTTGCTGTTGATCAACTTCACATAAATTAAATACTCATTAGACCATGCATCTAAGATGAATTTTCCTTCTCTCTCCAGGGTTTTCGAAGGACACTTCAAAATAATTTGGATTGCTCTCTAAGTACAATGGGGTTTATTTTACTAAAACTTCAGAAATTATTGCGGTTTAAGAAAATAGTGTCTATTCTACATACACTAAAAACTCAGATTTCTCACTTAAGTTAATAGCATGCACAAAATAGAAACATAGAAACTGTTGCAATTTGTTTAGGCACCTGTGGGCACCCATTATGGCTGTAGCACTACTTTGAACATTTTAGCTTTGACATTTCAGTGAGCTCAATCTAAGCAGACCCCAATGTCTAGTGGGGTTGTCCCATAGTTGTTGGCCCTGACAATACTGGACCCAGAGGGGTATTCTTGTACTTTCTGGGTCTTGAGATTGGTCCATTTTTGCTTTGTAAACATTGTGTTTAATCTGATAGACTTTTGCAATACTTATTTATTCTAATATTGATACATTACAAAAACCTATTCCCCCTCCATCAAATCTGGAGAGGAAATCTGATCTATTAGTCAACTAAATTGCAAATTTCAAATAAGACGAAAATAGTGATGGACTAACTATTTGCTAACCTGGCAGAAAAGTTCAGTTATTAACTCACAGTATGTGGTTGAGCAAAGAAAATTGAACCCCCACTTTTTAATGCAAAAACTTGGTCTTAAGAGAGGATTGCTAGATTAAGTCCAAAAATAATTAACAGTCTGTAATCTCATACTCTCTCTCCCACAGAAGTAAATATCAGTCTATTGGATATCTTGTAAATAATACTTTCAATTAAGTATCCTAATCTGTTTTCCAGTGATGTGATAATCCTTCACTTGAGAATATATTTTTATTTTACCACTGACAATGATCCCTTAAATTTGTCTACAACAAATTACTAGTAAAACCCTAACCTTTAACCTAAAAGAGAAAAGGCTGAATTCTTTAAGGGCAAATTAATTGCTGCAGTTTTCACATATATATATATATTTAATAATTATTACAGTTAATCCAGTTGTTCCCAGAGGTCTGTGTGCAGTTCTGAAATCCTTCATCTTTTTTATGACTACCTCTGAGGTTTGTTTTTCATTTTAGGCAAATCATTGTATTTTCCTCTAATGTTAAGTCTCCTCATGTTCCTAATGGCCAGACTGAAGTCCTCTTTTTCATCTTGATTTCAGAAAAGCATTTGACACCATCTCCCACAGTATCCTTGCGGCTAAAATGAGGAAGTGTGATCTGGATGATCGGGTAGTGAGATGGGTTGTGAACTGGCTGGAGAAAAGAAGCCAGAGAGTTGTGGT
>VZTO01003516.1:35232-76048 GCA_013400615.1 Syrrhaptes paradoxus | reverse complement strand
AATGTATGCAATCTGCTGTTTTGTCTTAGAAATTATATTGTCTTAATATTTTAAAGATATTTCATATCTTAATTTTTACCTCTGCAAAAAGGAACTGGAAAATCCCATGATGCACCATTTCCAGGACTCACAATACATGTCAACATGGCATGGCCTTCTAGGATGTAACCAGAAATACAGCTGTATCGGATTTTATCTCCAATGTTGAATCTTGTTCCGTGAAGTACTCCTTTAGGTATTTCTCCTGGGTTGCCACATGTATGACTGGGTAATACTGTCAAAAGAAAGAAGAAAAAGAGTTACAGTTAAAATCTGCAGAACAAAGTTATTAATACTGGTCAAAAACCTGTCATGAAATAATTGGTCTTACTATTACTTTTTAAAACTATATTCTTTTTACAAATAAGACAAAATTAGGCTATGGAATGTATTTTCACAAAAGAAAATTCATTTTATAACATACATCATCATTTAGAAAGCTATTTTCAAGCTCAGTTCTTGATTTAACAGTCCTCCAATGAAGTTCTTTACAGATCTATTTTCAACAAAAATATCCTATAAATATTTCCATTTCTCTCAAAATTCTGAAGCAAAAAGAGTTTTTTGGTTTTTTTTGGTAAATATTGCAAAAATATTCATGCAACATCATTATGGATCCAGGTAGCAGAAGGCACTTTATGTAGTTTTCATTTTACTTGATAGAATAGCAATTTAAAATAATCCAATAATTACCTGGTCTCTGACAGTGACCTGAAGTTTAAGTACATTTAAAAAAAAATTATTTTTGGCTTATATATTCAAATTACTCCAGGTTACAGAAAATAAATTAAGTCAATCTTTGTTAACAGAAACAGAAAATATGAAGGAAACAATGACTAAGCAATGACATTGGGCTGATATGGATGGACATACTTATTTTCTGTTTTATTGCAGAAAGTTACTACCATTTGGAAGCATTAGTTATTTGGAAGAGATTGTCTTAACTAGTTATCAGTTTAAAGATGATACTCCTCCACCTAGGAAAATCAAAAGTGTGTTTTCAGGACCAGGAATATGGAATTGTTTTTGTCCTCAGTGTCATTTGAAAATTATTAATGGCATGCCATTCCTTACATTTAAGTAGTACAAATTAAAATTGCTTAATTTCCTTTAGAGCAGAACAAATAAGTGCAGGAAGCTGAAATGTCATGAACAGAGCACAAAAGATAAATGTGTTCATCAGAGAAATGGTGATCTGAAAAGCTCACATGTAATTCAGGTATCATTTCAGAAACCACATGTTCGTGGACAAATTCTTTCACTCCATACTGTTACCATTCCTTAGTCTACCCATCTGCAGAATAAACATAACCATACTAACCTCACTAACCTCACTAACCTGTATGTTGAGAGGATTAATTACTCAGTATATGCACATCCTCAGCGTGTTGTAAAGCATTATATCAATATATCAATGGTAATTAAGCCCCATTATACCATGTAAGTTCAATGACTGAATGCACACCCTTAATTCACTACTCAGTTAGTCACACTGACATTTAAACGATCACAATTACACTTAAGTTACAACCTAAATTATATATAGGAAAATTTCAAAAAGGCCAAAAAACATAAAGCCAAAAAGTCACAAGAGAGAACTTTTTCACTTAAAACATCCTTTTGTGAGAAAAAATCCAAAATTTATCTCTAAATATTAAGAAGATAACAAAAGCCACATAACACTCTAATGAATGAAGTTAGATGAATGCTCTACCAATTTTGCAGCTCAGAGATCTAAGATTTCTGTGTACTACAGAACTATTTAAGGTTGCTGAGTGAGTAGCTACCAAAGCTAGAAGCAATACCCGACTTCTTTTGGCCTGTTTAAGCAGCCTTGATAGAACAGGATATTTAGTTGGATGTACTCATTCACAGTTCAAAGGAGACAGTGTTTGATTCACGTATATGAGAATGAAGACATATAAAATAAAGTGATTTTAAGACATCAGAAGAATTGGAATAAAATAAAGATATTAATTTATGTTCAAAAAAGTTGGCAACAATGGTATGCTATAGCATATAGTGCTATATGCCATTATATGTTTTATAGCACTATTTAAAATGCTACCTCTCTCTTGGCAAATTTTACCCTTTTTGCTCTGTAGTCAGGTAATTTTGCAAGACAAGTCAAACAAAAAATTTGTTACATGCTTTGAATTAGGAGAATACTTGCATTTGAAAAAATCATCTCTCTTATTTTCCAATCTAAACATTTTTACAAAACACTGTAATATGAAGTAGTTTCATCATAAGAGTTGATGTATGCAGCAATATTTACACAAGTCAACACTCAGCATTTATGTTTATGAGTGTGCTATCCAGAAGAAAATGCATTATTCAAAGATATTACGATTTCTAACAAACTGCATTCCCACAGAAAGCACATCAGAGCAAATCTCCGTCTGCCATATACATGACAATTGGCACTGGTTAACTGTTGAAATTGTATTGCAGCAAATCAATCTTCTATCCGTGTCAAAAAGGTCTCCTACGTTATGATGTTTTTCTGCCTCTTCTTACCACTACACCTCTCAAGAAGCCCAGAAAAAAAACGGGAATTGGCATCCTGAAACTGGCACTCATTTTACCACAACTTCCTAGAAACAAGTAAAAGATGACTGATCTGAGAATGACAGCTATGTTCAATAATACATGTAATAGTTCACAGGATTTCACCACTTGTCATTATCAAGCATTTAACTACATTATTTATGTGGTTTTCTAAAACTTTGATTGAAGCATATTGAGGTAGCTGCACAATTTCACCTGTACAGACTTCACTGCTTCCAGTCCAGACCCCAGATGAATTATCCTTTGAAGGTTCATAACTGTAACCGAAATAATTTTATCTTTGGGTTATGAGAGTTCTAGCTAACCAAAGCTATCATATGCAAAGGTTACATATGTCCATCAAGCTTTAACTTAATTGCCAAGTTTTCAGCAAAAGATCCATATTTTTTCTGTAGTGTTACTGAGGACTACTGCTAATAGGATTGAGAATCTGTCACTTCCTGGAGGAAGCTAATAGAATCACCAGTGTCACAGCATCTTTCATCATTAAGATGCTTAATTCATGAAATAATTTGATGTTCACTGTGCACTGAGAACAATCATACACTATAGTACACTGAAGGTAATGGATTTTTTATATTGACCTAACTTATTAGGGTGTTCTCAGATAACATGCCTTATCTTATTTTAGTTCACTCAAGTCCTTCACAGGTATGGAAAGAAAAAAAAAACAAAATTACAGTGTTTAGAAAGGAATCTGGTTAGTCTCAGCATGTTAAAAGTAAAAAATACGTACAACGGGATAGCCAATCAGGTTCATCTCCTAAGATTTCCTCCTCAAGAGTCTGTCTTCACCATTATGACAGACATAGGAACCTGTGTGGACTTAACTTCCTAGCACAGAGCAATCTGGGGCACTGGGCAGTAAGATTTATTCATAAAATCAAGGCTAAAAGATAGTTCTTCCACAACATTAGCAGTATCTTCACAGACAGTAGAACTGTTTGACAAATGCACAATCAAAATCCATAATGCAATTTAATAATTAGATAACATGCCAAAGGTTTTAACTCAGCATTAAACTAACTACACATGTTATATAGTTATTTTTTAGAAAAGTATTCAAAAAATCATAATCTATATGTTAAAACATTACATTAATATTAATTATCAGACAGTGGCAGAAGGCTACACCACAGCAGGACTATAAAATGTAGTAGAGAAAGGGCATCATTTGTCAAAAGACAAAATACGAATAATCAATTAAAGGTTGTTAAATAAACTCAACAGACTATTCATTCTCAGATGGCCTGTATCAGATACTTTCAGAGTCTTTTCAACACCCTTTCTGAAGCTAAACTCCATATTTATTTGTGACATAGGCCATTTGAAAGCATATTCACAGCACCTAAAACATAATCATCCTTTGCTTTCACTTACGGAGAGTTTCCTTCATGTTGTTGTATGTATTACATTTCCTCACCTATCCCTTTCTGATTTAACGTAACAGGAAAATCACCCAGAATTTGGCAGCAGTGGCTGATAATGGAAAAAAAACCAAAGTATTAATGGTAGTTGTCATTGAACTGAATAAACTTCTGAATGACTATTTTATTCCACCTAATATTTCGTACTTTGGTCATAACACTAGAATGCAAGTGTCTTTAAACACACCATAAGCAATGCCTATGTTTTTCCCATGTTTACTTCAAACCCATCATGACATCAGACAACTACTGACAATGTAATGTTCTGTTCTGGCAAGATGCTTTCTTGTACTTTGGCCTAAAAGACCAAATTTAGAAAAAGATAATTTCTAATAGATTCTCAAGGTTTTGAAGTCTCTGTCAGCCCAACTCCTATTAATTTTTGCATGAGTAAGGCACCGGGGTTTGAAAACAGTTACAAATTATGAAAATAAAATTCCCAACCTTTGCTGAAAGTACTATTTAGAGGCTCAATCTGACCATGATTTCAGGCAAACATAATGGATTTTTTTTCCACGGATGTCACGATCATCAACCAGATTGCAAAGATCACCTAGCAAAAAGCTCACACTGCTTATGTCAGCTAAAGATAACAATTTCACCCTTCTGTAAATCAGTTGGTCAGCTTTTACAGGCCAGTGAAACACGTGATAGTTGGAATAGACAGCAAAGATTCAGAAAGCAGCTTAATTAAAATCAAGAAAAACAGGAAGGGGATAAAGGAAAGAAAGGATCAAGGTGCATGGTTTTCCTTCATGTACTCAAGAGTTACTTGCTCTTTTTCCTGTTCTTCCTGAAATGGGTGGAAAAGTTTTCTGGGTTGAACCTAAATTCAGCCAAACGTAACTGTAAAATTGCATACTTTTTATTATTCCATAGTCCCTCTATTACAGTCCCTAATGTGTTCCCTAACATTACCTTCTTATACTGGTGGCTGCAGGGAAAACCACAGACAAAGGAAAAAGCCTAAGTTAAGAGAAAGTCAGAGAGTCCCTTGATATGACTGACAGCCTTGCAAGTACAACACTGGGAGAAATTTCAGAAGCTCTGTGTAGAAAATCAAGATTACAGAAAATTTCAGGGCAGATATCAAGATGTTTAATGGGTGTGATGCACAGCCCATGAAACCCTGTCCACATGGCTATGGGAACTGGTGTACTTTGCTGTTTCATGCATAACTAGAAGATATACATACAACTGTATTTCCAGAGTCACAGAAGAAGAGATAATTTTTGAGGAGGGTAATAACTATACTCATTATGAAAACAGAACAAAATATGCTAACAAACAGGAGAGGAAAAAACACTAAATTTTCTTGCAAGAATTGCACTGAAAATAAAGTCTCTGGCCCTACTCAGAAAAGCAGCTTAATTTGAAAAGGAACTCAGGTAAAAAAAATATTAATAGCCTTTCAATCTACCAAACTAAAAGTGCTGTACTGAACAAAAGATGGTCTTAGAAAGACATTTACATGCATATACATATAAAACTATTTTCTTTAATAAATCTGTTCTGGAAATAATATAATGCCTTTTCTAACATGCAAATAATGAAATTTTCTTTGAAAAATTAATTCTACAGAATTCTGTAGAACTGTACTTGCCATTTCTACCAAGAAAAAGACTACAAAATCAATATATTTGATTTTTTCTTATGTCTTACATTAAACTCCATTACAGTACATTTTGACCTTTCTTTTTTAACTAATTCCAAATATTGATTGAAAAGCATGTAATATTTCACTGACAATTTATTAAATGATTTTGTTTTTTGTATTTCCAGGAGTTATGTACAATGGATAGTTAATTGATCTACTAGTGCTGATTTCCACATTAGTATGGAACACTGCAGATGCATGTAGGTCATTTGTTAGAGGACAGTACCATGGCAGAAACTACACATCCTACCCTTTGCAAAATTCTTCTTTATTCTCAAAACCAACATGGCCTACGAATTTTCTTTCATGTATATGACACTTTTTGGAAAGAAAATGAGATGAAGAAGTTAGAGCAGGTTGCCCAGACCATGTCTGTTTCGGTTTTGAGTATCTCCAAAGATGAAGGCTCTATAGTCTCTCTGGGCAATCTTACAGTGTTTGATCAACCTCACAGAAGAAATAAAAAAAAATTAAAACACATTAAAAAAACTTTTTCTTATTTTTAAATGGACTTTTCTGTATTTCACTTTGTATCCATTGCCCCTTGTCCTGCCATGTCACTGGCCACCATTGGGAGATGGGAATTTATACACCTCAGTAAGATCTCCCTGAGACCTCTCTTCTCTGAGCTAAACAAATCCAGATCTCTCCCTCCTCAGAACAGATGTGTCAAGCCCTTAACCATCTTATGGCCCTTTGGTGGACTCACTTCAGTACGTCTGTGTCTCTCACCAGTGTGTCTCTCACCAGTGCTGAGTAGAAGTGACCAATCATTTCCCTCAACCTGTTGTCAGCACTCTGCCCAATGCAACCCAGAAGGTTGTTGGTCTTCTTTGCCACAAGGGCATACTGCTGACCCATGGTCAACACGTTGTCCACTACGACCCCCAGGCTCTTCTCTGCAGAGCTGCCTTCTAGGTGGTCAGCCCCAACCACTACTGGTGCCTGGGGTCATTCATTCCCAGGTGCAAGACCTCAGATTTCTCTTCATTGGGCTCTGTGAGATCTCTGTTTGCCTGTTTCTCCACCCTGTGAAGATCCCTTTGAATGGCAGCCCAACCACCTGGTATATCAACCATTCCTCCAAGTTTTGTATCACCTGGAAACTTGCTGAGCACGCACTCTGTTGCCCAGGTAATTTACCAAGACATTAAACAGTACTGGGCCCAGTAACGACCCCTTTTTCTACTTCAACAGTTACGGGACTCCAGAAAATTGAGATTTTTTTTCCAGATTTTAACTTCCAGCTCTACAGTAGCTAACATAGAGTCACTAGGAGTGAATCATGCCTGGCCAATCTGATTGCCTTCTGTGAAGACATGACTGCCTTAGAGGACTAGGGGAGAGCAGTGGATATTGTTTACTGTGACTTCAGCAAAGCCCTTGACAAGGGTCTTTATAGTAGCCTTGTAACAGAACCAGTGGAGCATGAAATGGGTAACTGGACTGTCAGGTAGGGAGAAAATTGTCGGGACTGCAAGGTTCAGAGCGTTGTGACCACCAGTAAAGAGCTCAGCTAGCAGTTGGTTGCTAGTTTATTCCTCAAGGGCTGGTAATGGAGCTGATATTCTTTAATACCTTTTATTGCAATGGGAGATGGAATGAACCTTCCTCAAGTTCAGGATGACACAAAACCAGAGAGAAGCCTGTACACTGAAGTGCAGAACTGCTGTTCTCCAGGCTGTCAAGATCCCTCTGAAACATTGTGACACAGATATTGTGAAATTCAACAAAGGCAAAATTTTTCCCCCAGCACAGTGTAACACCATGCAACTATACCGTGTGGTGCCAGCTGCTGGGAAGCAGTTTGACAGAAAGGAACCCGTCAGCAATGTGTTCTGGCAGCAAAGACACACAACGGCACCCCAAGCTATAGAAGACTAAAAGAGTAGCCATCAGACCATGGGAAATTATTCTTCCCCTCTGTAGTGCACTTGTGAGTCTGTGGCTGTAGCACTGTGTCTTGTCTGGGTCTTTCCAGTACAGGGAGGACATTAATGTAACAGATGAAGCGCAGTGGAGAGCCACCACAATGGTCTGGGGCACTTGTGCTGTGATAGGAGGCTGAGAGCGCTGGGCTTGCTCAGCCGGGAGAAAAGACTGCTTTGGAAAGGGGGAATCTTAATCCTGTCTCCATATATGTACACAGAGAGTGTAGAGAAGACTTTTCTCAAAGGAACACAGCGACAGGATGGGAGGCAATGGATGTAAATTGTGACAAATTAAATTGCATTTAGAACTTAGAGTGTCCAGGTTTTTTTCCAACTTGAGGGAAGACAAGGACTGAAACAAGTTGCTCAGGGAGATTGTGAATCCTGTCCTGGGAAATACTCAAACCGTGACAAGACAAGGCCCTGTGCAACCTCATCTAACTTGGCCCTTCTTTGGTGGGAGTGTTAATCAGACAAACACCAGAGAAAATTCACAATTTACATTAGTCTATGTTTCCATCTGTAAGAAGTTTTCTGACAAACAAGCCCCTTTAAAAACCAGTGGCAGCTAGTGCTAGTTAATTTTATGATCCTGAGCTTCAAGTTTACTCTTGACTCTGATTATATGCTTCTGGAACACAGATTATGCAAGCACAGACAAAATGATAATATCTAATGCAATACAGAGTATTGGTCCACAGCTAGGGCCTTGGTTTCTATAGAAATAACAAAAAAAATTAAAAAAAAAAAAATTTAAGGTCTGGTATTTAAAAAGTCCCTGGTATAATAAAGATAAGGTGAAACCACATAATAAGAAAAATAATTATTAAAATAAATGCATCCCACAGGAAATGTAATTCAAGAATTACTCTCCATTGGTACTATCACTAAACTAATTTTTAGTCATTACAATAGTTTTGTTATGATATTTAATAAAGGCTCCTGTGAACATTCAATTCTTAGTCTACTTATTTGAGTGTGTATATATATTATATGTACATACACACATATGCATATTAGTTCAAAACAGGAAATCTTCAGTTTGAATGCTTCCAGTTTTAGGTTTTTTTCTTAATAAAAGGTCCCAGGATTTCTGCAAAACCTTTTCCAGCAGTTGATATGTCAAAATACAAATCTCACACAAGACATCAATCTAACCTGACTATTAATCTATTGGGGGGGGGGGGGAAGTAAAAAAGAGAGAAATATGCACCTTTTCACCTTTATTCTCCCCAAAATGAAATGAGGACATTTTTCCCAATCCCAGAGTTCCAAATATTCATTATCAGAATCTACCACTAGATAGTAGTAGATACCAAAATTTTGGTAGATACCAAAATTTTAGTCATTGACATGCGCACATACACGCACCCATGAAGACATACAACTAACCTCAAAAGCTTTCATCTGCAAGTTATCTAACACTGGGTATTTACATCCTGAAAAATTATTTCATCAAAAGTTAATTGATTTCATTTTGTTTATTCTAGAGGAAGGAAGCACGCACTCACAGAAGTTGAAACATACAAAGTTTAAGTTCATGAAATACCTGATAATCAAGCCATATTTACACTTCAAGGTTCCAAATGCAGCATGCAAGAACCAGCATGACACAGAAATGTACATACTGAAGCATCAAACATAGCCCACTATTTATTTGCTGGCAATTTTTTTGTTTAGGCTGTCTTTGTTGGGCCTACTTGAGATTTTATTCTTCAGAAAACCAAACCTACCAAACAAAAAACCACAGCCTTATTGGCTTACAGAAATAAAGCTGTTGTTTATTATTGTTAGCTGAGCAAGTAGAAACCTGTATTTTCACAGAATCCAAAGATAAGAGGAAGTCTGTTCCCTGTTACGTGTTCATCACTGCTTTTGTGCACTCATAAATCATTGCAATATTTTCCAGATAAAATACTTGAATCATACAACTTTTGAAAGCTACAGCTTTATTGTTTTACAAACATTTACCCAACTGTGTCTGTCTGTCTCTAAGGATGTGCAAAATTGTATTGGACGGCACAGCTATGAAAATCATTTGGGAGTATGCAGCAACTTTGAAACTCTAATACATCTTCCACACTGAGATTGATATTTTAATTTTCTTGTGCAGGTAATAACGAAAGATTGATGGATTTTATTTTTAGTGTGTTTACTTTTATTATAAAGTATGTAATAAATGTCTTGCCATTGTTTATAAAACCATAAAAGTCAATATTGTACAAACAATGCCGGAAAACTCTCAAGTGCAATGGAAATCCGAAGTTAAAGCGAAAACTTTCTATTTCCTCATACTTACTTTGCCCTGGATGTACTATACACTTTCCTAGATGAGCTGAGATCAGTGAGCAATATTTCTAGATTTTAATTCTCTCTTCTTGAAACAGGAGAACAAGTGGACCATGACAGTCCAGGCCAAGGCTATAAAAAGCATTTGAGATTGTGCAAAATTTATAAATGGAAACTTTCACAGCTACCAGAGATCAAAAGTCATTAGTCATATATTTTAAAATATCAAAATCATGTTTTTCCACTTCCTCTAAAAAGTTCAGCATGTTCTATAATCTGTCTGCCAGCTTGTCCGTACGACCATCATAAATGTGTTGAGTATCTGCCCTTATCTTGTGAGAAAGATCATTATGACCTTTTGCCAATGAAGGAAACTCCTGTTTTCTCACCTATTGTTCCACAGCATTTGTACCAAACTGTCAATACAAAAAATGTAACCAGAAGACTACCTCTAGCTCACTACCTCATGTATGATAACAAATAAAACCAAACAAATATCTTTTTTAACCAGACCATGTTTTATGATCTCATTAGACAAAAAGCCTACACTCAACTCATAAAAATCAAATCCATCTTGTCCTTGAAAGCCCATGGGATATTAAGGTAAAAATAACAGTATCTCTGTGCATTAAACAAGGTACTTATACAAACAGAAGATAAGTACAAGGAACTGCTAAGACCTTATCTGGAGGTCTCCATACAAATCTGGTTACCTGTGTTCAAGTAAGAGTAATTCAATCTGAAGCAAATGCTACTAGAGTGATCAAGGGACTAAAGAGCTTTTAAGAGGACACCGGAAGATTTTTATAGCTTTAATCTGAGGAATGAAGATTAAAATGCAGTGTCTATGAAGACACTAGAAAGCAAACACCAGGTCATAATAAATATTATACAAGCTAAAGGCAGGGTCTGGACAAAAATGAAAGTGGATGAATGAATCACAATTACAAGCAGGTTGAAAATGAGAAGTGAGCGAGTGGCTGATTGGGGGTTAGTGCAACCTGGGGTTTAACCACAACACCTATACTGAGAATTATGTTACTAAAATGGCAGAAAAAGCTTACACTTAAAGAGGGCAGAACAACAGAGTACATATTACAACTGTACAGATGAATTCTGAATAAAAACCATTGGAGACAGATTTCATAAGCAGATATTCTCTCTATTGCTCCCAATATCCTCTGCAATGATTGTTGCTACTGAATCAAATTGAATTTTGAACTATTAAGACCTGCCATACAAGGTAAGGACAGTAATTTTAACAGAATAAGTAATGAGCTTACTCTTCTTTAAGTTTCAAAGTTGTAATCATATTGTAGAAAAATTCTCGAGATACACTCAAAAATATGTTTATTAAATATAACCAAAATGCTTTATGTTTCAAAAAAATACATTCAAGAAGAAAGACACTTTAACTCTGAACAGATAAAGCTTAATGCAAAGCATACAAAGTAATGTATTATTCAAGAAATACAAACGGTGGAACACAGTGTATGTATCACTTTTCTGTTCTTAAGGCAAAGTACTTGCAGGTCAGTACAAGAGAGACAAGCAAGTAGGTAATGGCAGATTAGATTTGGAAAAAATCAGCTTCAGTAATAGATACACTACCGGTGATTTAATACAGGCTTGTCTTCAACTATCACCAGCTTGCCATAATTTCTGCACTCCTTATTACTAAATAAGGCAAAATTTCTTAAAAAAACCACTTATTTCCTTTTCCTTCTTTCTTTCTTTCCTATACCCTGATTTACTGCTGTTGAGATTACAGAAAAGCCTGAGAACAAACTGCCTCAGCACCAAGAGTGCTATCTCCTCTGGTTCAGGCACTCCTACAATTCCACAGCTATTTTGGCTTTAACAAAGCTGGACTGTGGGGTCTTGTAGGTTTTCTACAACTCTTCTCTTGCCCTTAACGCTTTGGTAAGTGGCACTCTATTGCCACCAGAGACTTTAAACTTTATCTTGCTTACAAAAAAACATGAGACAATCTCTTAAGAGGAATTCAGTATGATATACAAGCCTCTTATCTATGCCTGTAATTGAAAATAAAAGGAGTTAGGGCTTCTACTTAGGTCCTGAAGACAAGTGGCACTGCAAAAGTCATAGCAATGTAACTTTTTTCTCACCTCTTACAGATATGGTTGTCCTATTCCATGATCAATGCTATGAACTGTCTTGGACACAATTAAAATCATGCCAGGAGCACATATGGTTAAAGATCATGGATGACAGCACTGCGGTTCTCAAGCCCCTGCAGTCCTTGTCCTTCCAGTTTCCTGTTGGAATGCTGAGTGATTTTTCCCTCTCCTAATTCAATACTTCTTTCTGTTGCTGTTGTTAGGAAACCTAGTGATTACAGAAATGCAGCAGTGCCTTTTTCAACTTTATCCTCATTTGTTCTTAACAATGGCATCAGAAAGTTATTTGAGTTATAAAGGCTTTTGTCTGGTTAGCATTTGCAGGCTCGTACTTCAACAAGGGTGTCAAATAACTTATCCCTGCTTCGGCAATACGGAAAAATAGAAGTACAAGGGCGGGAGAAGAATCTACTATCTCAAAAGTTGGAGCTATAGGGGACTTATAAATAGCTTGATACCTGAGATGTCCTCAGGCAACATATTTCAATGTGCAGTGTTTCATGGACTTAAATGAAAAAGATAAATATTTTGTACTACAGCTAGTCTGTGAAAGTTAACATAGGTTTGATGAAAATGTCAATTTTAATGTGTGGTTAGTGAGGTAAGAGTTCCTAAGCTTTCAAGACTCAGATAACTTTACATGGAAGAAAGGATTCCCAAATTAATTGCTTTCATATGTCAGTGTCCCCCAACATGCAACACAGATTTTCTATTTAACCAGTCAAGGTGAGGCAGGCAGAGTTCTCTTTAAAACAGCAAACTCTGGCACCAAATCTTTCTTTACAGCACAATAATATGAATTTCAGTTGCTTATTTTCTGTTGCTTATTTTCAGTGCTGCCTTGTGCTGTCCTCTTGTTTCTCACAGTGGTTTACATGACAATCTATGAATAAGTGCAGAGAACTGATCTGGCTTTGAAAGAGAAAAAAAAAAAAACAATCCCTGTAAATGCATGTTTGGCAGGATGTTTAGGCTGGAACTTTTAACGTCCCAGCTTGAGGTGAAAAAATATATAGACAATTGTGCAGCTGAGATGCTGGTTAGCAGCAGTGTGTCAGTAAGAATGGAGAGCAACAAGAATAAAATAAGTTCAGATACCAAAATGAACTACATTATGAAACCATGATTGAAAGTTTCTTAATCACATTTTCTGCAAGGAAAGCTCTTTGCATGGTAGTTAGAACAAATACCTGGTAGAAGGACTCTCGCAGAATTGAGACAAGGAGAAACAAGTCAGTAAAGAAGAGCAAACACATACCCAAGAGTTTTTCATAAACTCTTTTTCTCATTAAAATGCTGTAGCACCTTCAGAATGGTGCCTGGAATCTCCTCCACATAAGTACATATTTTATCATGTATTTTTTAGCTGACAAAATGTGATATTTCTAGAAATATGGGGCCCATCATGCAAATCCATCCTTAAGCGGTATTTGTTGGGTTTTGGGTTGTTTTGGGTTTTTTTTTGAGTCAGTTTTGACACGAAAAACCTTGAAAGTTCCTTCAAAGCCCTTAAGTTTGAATCATGTCAAGCTGATGTCCCTGTATGTTCATTACGTGTGAGCACTCTGCTAAAAATCCTGCTGCACTGATGGGATAAGGAAGCAGGGGTCTAGAGAAAAACAAAACCGTAAAAAAATCCACAAGCAAAAACTTAAATCCACTGCAAACCTAAATTAAAACAGTGTTATGCTTGTTAGAAATGCTTCGTTTTGTTTACACTCCATATTTTTTAAAAACGTCACTCTGAGGGAGAAAGATTATTACTTACACACAGCAATTATCTTACAGAAGCCATAGAAACCAAGTGAACATGTGCATATGTGAGACAGTTACTTGAAAAGACAGGTGAGAGCCTTTTATCGCATTAACTTTGAGTCTGCACAGAAATGATCCAGAAATAGAGAAGTACTTTGAAACCTGAGTCACAGTGCATCTCCATCATCCAATGGAGCAAGATGTGAAAAGTTTCCAACTCACTTCCAGGAAATACAGTAAAGTATGGAGACAATAGTTAAAATGCTGAAAGTACCACAGCCAAATAAATATAGCACTTCACCCTAGCAAATAAACCAGTCTGGCCATTTGTGTAACTACATACCCACTCCCAGTGCTGTAGAGTGTCTGACAGCGGGTGGTAGACTGTACAGTTCAGCACCCTACTGCACACAGCAGTGTAAACATGGCTCTGAGCTTCAGTTTCCAGGCAAGATAACTGCTTGCACAGATCTCTCTGTTTAACATGTAGCCATAGAGCTAAACACAGACAGCAGTCACGTTCAGTTTCATTCTTTTACCAAAAAAGAGAAAGAATAAGTCAAAATTCAATCTTCTGAGCAAAACCTGTCATTGTTCACAGGAGAACAATGAGACTAGAGTGAAACCCATAAACACTGTTTACTAAGTAAGAAATTTGTAAGGAACCAGAGAATGGCACCAAGTGAGAGTGGACAAATTTCTCAAGATGTTTCCTCTGAAATATTTGGTCTAAAATTCCCCTGAAATTTGGTCCTCAGGCTGGCATTTGATTTGGATTACATCTCAGGAATTCTTAATAAGTTAAGATCTTCTACCTCGTAATTACAAATCACAAGTTCCCTCCTTTTTGTAAAACTTGCTCTCAAACTCATTTTGCGTAACTGGCATTTCTGAGTCCACCCAAACAATATCTCCTACCCCACTGAATTCTGTATTAGCCCAATAAGTTCAATAACGTTCTAACCAAATCTTACTCTGTAGAGGACTAACTCTCAGGACCATTTGGTTCTGGAGATAACACTAGAGTCTCATGTAGCTCTTCTTAGAAGATTATGGCTACAACTGACACTTGCAGACAGACAGTATTAAACAATTTCCATGTGTTCTCCATCTCCATAATACTCGTGGCACTCCAACACCACCAACGTCGTAAAAAAAATAAAACAAAGAAGAAACACACTAGTTCTTTATAATGTTTTTGTGTAATATGACATTGTGTCCACTGTGGTTGCCATTGTCTATTTTAACCCTAGTCTCAAAACAGCATATGGAACACCATAAGGCATTTTCTTCCTCAGTTTTATCACAGTCTTGACAGCCAAATTAGTATTGTGGCTATTTAAACAATGAAGCCATCTGTGAGGATGATGCCATATCAAAGAAAAAGTTTACTTTACTACAATACTTGTTCAATCTGCATCTAAAGGAGATTGTCTGCTATTATTTGTCTAAAAGATTATTTACTGGAAGCAACGGAAACGAGTTTAATACTGAAATTGTCCCAGAATTAATTAATTCCATGTTTGTTTCTGTACTACAAGTGTGCAAGGGGGGAAGAGTGATCTAAAAATCCGAAAAAAAACCCCAAGTCTCTTCTACTCAAAATCACAGAAGAGTGTGTGTTTCACTGGATTATCATGCTGCACTTCCAGAGACTTCACATACATGTGAGTCACTAGATTAGGATAAGTAGACACGCTGACTACACTGTACACTAAAACTGAACAAAACTGAGGCCAGCTGGCACATTATTATTACACTTTCTGAGCCTGCAAAACAGAAGGGCTGCATCCAGATTGCCTGTTCAGAACAGCCACCAGGCTGTAGTAACTTCTGAGTCATTCCCAAGAATCATTCAGGAAAGTGCTACTTGGCCCAAGCAAAACTTGTGCTGTGATCCATCTAACAACAGTATGCTCCTGCCCATGTTCTGACAAGGTTTAATATCCTGGTGTAGATGAAGACACTCGGACAGTATTGATTGTTCACTGGTCCCAGACAAGTAAGATAAAGAGTAGCAGCAGCTACTGTGATAGATGAACACTAAACTTTGGATGGCTACGTGAACACTATCCTATTCTTTTGCTGTCCCTCAGAGAGCTCTTCACACCTGTTTTGCTGTTAAATAATTCTACAATACACCCCACAGGAAACAGAAAGAAGCACTAAGAAGATGAGCTTTCCCTTTACAATGATTATTTCAGGGGAGAAATTCTAAAGTTATCTCTGCTGCCACCTCTGATGAAATGGGACAACCTTCTCATATGCAACCAAGGATTTTTTGCTTTGCTTTGTTCTCAACATATAGCTATCCACATTTGCTTGGATATAGAAACAAAAGACAATTAAAAATCAGTTAAAAGTCAACGCCACAGGATATGAAAGAATGAAGCAAGAAAAAAAAATCTGCACTCTACTGATAGCAAGGATCATATCTACACAAATTCAAAAGATTTAAATAGATCAAATAGGCTTCTTTTTTTTTTTTCCCCAAAGGCTTTCATACAACTTTTGCCTGGAGATTTTAGCCTGTTGAACAGCTACCTATGGCCTTGTATGGGTTTCTAAAGTTTGAAAGGCACCCGTTCTCGCTGCACTGTTCCTCTAAGGTGCAGCCTGGCACATCAATTTGCTTCACGTAAACCCTGGGAGCGAAAGAGATTTTATGTATCTGTCTGTTAATACTAACTTATTAAATTTTCTCCCCAAAAAGCAGTTCTGTAATCTGCCAGCTGTTAAATGACAGAGAAGTGAAAGCTTTATGTGCATTCAGTAATGACAGCAGCTCCTTCGCTAAACCAGTTTCCATTTATAAAGAACTTGTCAAGGTGAGGGGTAACATCTCCAGAAACAAACATGCTCTGCCTTCATCTTCACCCACATTTTTAAAGTGGTTCCAAGACTAGCTGTGAAATACCTCCCAAGAACATAAGAAATCTTTATGAAACCAACAAAATACTTCAAATTATTAAGTACCACTTCAGTATCTCCAATATGTGGCATTTACAGATATTAGAGATCTTCATGGTTTCTCACAGCTGGAAAATTAACTTTGGAGTTTGTTGGAACGTATTTTAGATGCTGAATGCTGAAGCAATAAAGGTATACTAATAACACTGTAAGAATTACTACACACTGAACCTCTCCTCAAAATATTTTCACTAAGAGCTAAAAAAATAGTTCATTAAATGCATTCTGCAAAAGCTGTTCCTATAAAACATAAGCAGTGTGGTAGACAGTTCAAAAAATTGTATCTGACAGAACTAGATAACAGCACAGACATTTTTCTTCATCTTAGTGACATTCCAAAATCTGAAGGAAAATTACAGAATTTCAGTCTCAGATGTGCAATGATCTTATTGGCAAAATAAAAAAGCATGAAATAACTTATTAGAAAACAACCATTTTGAGTCTTTGCATCTCCCAATTAATAATAAACTTTTTCCCAAAACAGTGAGGTGAAGCCTCTAAATCTAGAGATTTAGAATTCTTATGGTTTTGTTGCCTTTTATTTGAAACAAATAAGTCACAATCCAGTGGCATACTTCTAGTCATGCTTACCTTTCATTGTGTTTAGTCAAAAAATTCACAGTCATAAATTAACATTATATACAAACTAGATGTCTAAATCCAGCAAATAAAAATTGTAAGGGAATAAAACTGTTAGAAAAAAAATTATTAGAAATCAAGGGGGCATTTTTCTTCCAGTATTTTGATTTATCAAAACTCTACTATCTGTGATGGTCTTTAATAATACTATACACCAAAGGTCTCCTTATGAAAGATACAGACTCCTTTTGGGCAAAGTATTTCTGACATACTCCGGTACAAATAAAATACAACTGGACAGAGAAGCTAGTAATAAAAGTTGCAGTGGGTAGAGTACTTCAGGGCAGAGTTGTGCAGTCAAAATATTTTGTTGCAACTGATCCGCACACACCCCCAAATAAAGATGATTTAACACTAGTGAGTTTTAAAGTTTCTCTTGTAAGGGAGTTTGGGCATTTACAATGAAGAATTTTATCCAAAACCTCCTCAGAGCAGCTGAATTTAGTCATGGACACAGAGTGCAACCCTTCCTACCAGGAAGCTGCCCCATGATCCAGGTTTCAGTCTTGAGGCCCTGAGAACATCCCCTCTTCTGGGGTCTGGCTGCTGGGGCTTTGGGTCAGCTCTCTCCTTCCCTAGGGGACATTGCCAGAATGATCCCACACAGCACTGGGGGCTGGTGTCCCAGCCTGGCCCTGGACCTGTGCCCATCACCACTGCCCTGCCTAGCCAGCCTGGGGCTGGGCCTGGCCCTGGTTACCACCCTCAGGTCTGACCTACTCCCACGGCCCTTGTCGGTGAGGCCCCTGCCCTGGCTGGCCCTGCAGTACAGACAGCCCTTGCTGGGCCTTCACATCCACAGTAAAAGTCTCAGGAATAGATAAATTATCTTTTATTTGGTTTCTGGAAGTTGAGAATGCTTGTTCTATTTCTAGACAACATAGGTTGCTTCTTACAGTCAGGATGGTGGTCTACATGTAACACCAGACAACGTCAGCAATTCAATCTATAAGTTTCACACCTGAAAAACTCTGAAGATATAAGTTACAAGACACAAATCCAAAGAAAAGCTTTGGTTTACAGAGCTTAAAGTACTGCTGGATGCAGCGTGTATATACTATGGATGTTCTTGTGGGGAAGGAAAAAACCAAAAACCAAAAAAAAATTGAAAATCCACGCTTCTAGTCACTGTTTGTAGCTTCCAACATTTCCCATGTCATCCTTTAGATCATAGCACAAAGTACCCAGGATTTTTCCACACACCAAAGTGAGAAAAGCACCATTTTAGAATTAAGGAGGCAAGGCATCCAAGACCAACTAGAATCTTCCATTTGACCAGCTGGTATAAATGGAAAGCATAAGGCTCGCTCAGCAAGATCCTGACCTGCAGAAGGGCTTCATATCAAAAAGTTAAACATCTTCACAATTCTGACTTAGTTTAAACAGAAAATGTCATTTCTGTCCACAAATTTCACCTGTTTTATACTCATAGACCACCATAAGTACAACGCTGCCACCATAACACATTTGGTATGGACATGAGTAGGCAACATGCAGGGGGGTATTTACCTACTTCTTCCCAATATACACACACACTTCTTTTGGGAGCATGACACTCAACAGATAATCAAGTCAATATGTGAAGTAGAATGAGAAAAAAAAATTCACAATAAAATGGTGACAGTTTTGACAAAACTAAAAAAGGAAATCTGGAACGAGATGTTACTAGATCATTTCAGAAAAACACATATGCCTTGTGTCAATCAGAAATCACACATCAATCAGAATGGCATGAAGTGGGGTAATGGCTGTTTATTAAACTGTAGAAATAGTGAAAAAGTACATTAATATTAAATGAAATGGTTAGCATGTAAGTAATACTTTGACCCAAACCTTCCTTAATATTAACTGTCTTCCCCCCCCCCCCCAATCCCACCATACTTTTGAGATAACTTTGAGTATTTGTCCATCAGTTTACTATCAGCTACAGAGGATGTGGGCAAACAGAAGATTTGACTTATCTGCTGCAGTGAATAA
The DNA here is from genome assembly GCA_013400615.1 of Syrrhaptes paradoxus. Lineage (NCBI taxonomy): Eukaryota > Metazoa > Chordata > Aves > Pterocliformes > Pteroclidae > Syrrhaptes > Syrrhaptes paradoxus. The sequence goes on along the minus strand of VZTO01003516.1, from coordinate 56,652 downwards.
CATGCAATGGAAACACTTTCTACTATTTCACTATTTATAAAAATGAAATCTTTTTCCAGTTGTCAAACAGAAAGACTGTTGCTTTCAAGCACAGCAGTGAATGAATAATAAAGTAAGTAATAGCCACCTCAGTAACTGTAAGGGAGAACTCAGTAAAACTCAGAGCTATGCTGGAGGGGCTATGCTGGACCTTGTTCTCACCAACAGGGAAGGGCTGGTGGGGAATGCAAAGCTCAAGGGCAGCCTGGGAGGCAATGACCATGAAGTGGTGGAGTGCAAGATCCTCAGGGTGTAAGAAGAGTGCAAAGCAAACTCCCTGCCTTGGACTTCAGGAGAGCAGACTGGCCTCTTCAGGGGATCTGCTTGGTGGAGTACCATGGGATAAAGCCCCGGAGGGAAGCAGGGCCCAAGAAAGCAATCTGATCTAGTGGAATGTGTCCCTTGCCCATGGCATAGGGATTGGAACTAGATGATCTTTAAGGTCCTTTCCAACCCCAACCATTCTATGATTCTATGATTCTATGATCTTCTTGGGCTGACTTCTCAAAATATAAACTTGGTAAATCGTGTTTTCTCTTTATAAAATGTAAAATTGTTAACCTAGCTCTTCCTGTGTTTTACATGGTATTCAGTAACCAAGGAAACTCATGATTTTTGCTACCACTACGCAAACTAGCCTTACTGTATTAAAATTTACTATAAAGTTTAAAAGCAGTTGATAGCTTAAACATCCACAGGAACTTAGTATTGTAGATCACAGACGGAAAGCTCATTTACCCATCAGTTTTACAGCTCCAAGCAAGGCAATGCCGCATAAAAGATACTTTGTCATTCCCTTGCCCTTCACACCAGGCTGATTCCCCTGCTGTTGGGGGAGAAAGACATATGAGCTTTTTCAGTGTATAAGGCCACAGACAATTTTACGTAGATGGACGATGTGGACAGTTTCCTGTCTTATGTACTGAACACTTTTTACAGGTTTTAATTGCAGAATGTCACCTTGGTAATTACACCAATCTGTGATATACCTGCTTAGCTAAGGTTGTGCTAGTGATTTTTTTTCTTATTTGCTTTTTTAAGATAGACAAATATTTTTTCTGAGATCTCTTACCTTTTCATTTAAGTGAACAAGTAATCATTCAGACAAAATAATAGAAGCGAAGCAAAAAAACTCAAAAGATTTATGATAGTCCCCATAAGAATAACTATTTAACTTTAGCACAAATCTAAAGGTTTTTTTGAAAGCCTTTTTCAAAGATTAGTGCTGAAATGTAATAGTCCTAAAGCATTTTGTTATACACTACATTTTATTACAATTAGGGAAGAATAAGCCAAAGTGTCCAAGCCACAAGAGGTCTCACCCACAGCCACGTGTTCATAAAGTCTGGGGCTGGTATTATCAGCTACCTGACCCTCCAGCTAGGAAGCCAAGAGTTGTGGCATTTTTCACAGTATTAGTTTTTCTTCCCCATTTGTCTGCCTGGTCGGGGCAAAACACTGTGGAGTCAACAAACCACTGGTTTATAGTGTTAGGGATGCAGAAGGAACAGTAAGTGGGAAAAGGATTACACTTTCCAGTTATAGCCAGGCATTATTAGACGAGTTTAGATAAAAAACTTAAAATCCCATTTACCTCCCAATGTAGCAATGCCACACTGCTTATGAGATATTTTAGTTTTCCCTTGTTTTTTTTTTAATTTGCATTTGCCCTACCTTTGTCTTTACTTTGGCTGCTAATTGCTTAAATTACACAGCACAAAGATGACTTATTCTTACCTCTTTGTTCATCACCTTGCGTGAACAAAGTATTGCAATGCTCCCTGTGTGTAAAGAGCATTTGGGTTGAAAATAATAATACAACGTCTAAATGGGTTGCTCACATTCGCCAAGAGGGAAGAATATTCAACAGCAGTAAAGAATACCCCAACAGCAGTGGCAAGAGATGATCTAACATTAGTCTGCAACATATTTGAGGCCAGTGTGAAGGAAAGAAAGGGGGCTAAGTGCAAAATTATATGCATCATAGCCAAATTTAAGACAATGGAATGAGCTTGAAAACTAGGTTCTAGCACTACAGTGAGTTGTATGTAAACACCATAGATTATCTCAATGTAGTCTTGTATCTACAAGCTAGCACTGCCTGTCCATATAATCACTCATGCATATGTATACTCACTGATGAACTTTTCAGCAGAGTATAGAAAGCATCCTGATTCTCCTGTGAGTTAGTTTGCAACCTGGAGCCCAGATTTGCTAGGGGAGGAGTGGGCAACACACTGGATGGGACATGGGGTACAGCACAAAAAAACCCAAAAAAAAAACCAAACCACAAAGCAGTGTCATTTTACCCTGGTGATTAATCATTCTTTTAGTTCAAATGCAATGTATTTGCATTTTTAGTTATATTTTCCAGCTACTGTTTTTTGTTATAGTTATGCTAGTGTAAAAATTCTTCTATTTTTCCCCTCTCTGAAGGTACATTTACTTTCTAATCAAATCTTTCCATCAGCTGCATCTGCAGTTGATGAGAAGAGCAACTGACAAGCAATTTTCCCCAAGCTCACTTCGGCAATAAAATACCATTTCTCATTATCAATTTTTGGTGTCATTTTCTTTCCTCCTTCCCATTCCCGGGTTTCGTCTTCTTCAAAAATGAAAAAAAGAACCAGAGAAACCTTCAGCATTTTTTTCTTTCATTGGAAATTCACACACTGTGCATCAAAATATGCTCGAATTACTTACTTAAGAAAGATAGGCTTTAGCTCTAATAGATGTAAGGATCAAGGGTGGAAGAAGATTGGAAGGAAATAAGGAGATAATTCTTATAATTGTAAATTCATACCCAAGTAAATAGACATCTCTTTTTACTCCAGAATTTTCAATATTTTGTATTTTTTCTGTATGAATTAGAAGTTACACAACTGTAACCACCAGGCAGAGCAACAACCCCTGCAGTTCATGGGGAATATAGACTGGAGCTGCTGAATTTCCCATCAAAAGTCTTACACTGCTTTAAAAAGGGGCTGATCATTGGTTTTCCTGTAATACAGACAGGAGCACAATGGAACCTGCAATATAGTATTACTGACAAAGGATTTGAAACAATTAACTATGGATAGAATGTGCAATTCTCAAGAAAGCTCATACCAATAAATATAAATGAAGTGTAAGCTCACTGTTACTCTCAAGGAAAGATGCTAAAGATGCTTAAAGTCAGAAAAATAGTCATTTAGGAATTCTGACACCCTAGATTGGAGTCATTTTAGAGATGGATACTGACTAAAGACCAAGGGACATAATTTGTGCCTATTTTCTATCTTCACAAAAAATCTGGATAATTAACATTCATCAGCAACCATTTTTTTACTCCTCCCATGCACGTGGGAAATAAGTGCAAGGCATGGGTTCCACTGTTTCTCAGTCCTAAATACACCAAAACACTCTGAGGATATACATCTGAAAATAATCCAGTTCTTTGTTCACCATGTCTCTGGGGATTTGAAAAGGAGGTAATTTATCCATCTCAGGAAAGACAACATTCCTCCAGGCTGCTGATAATGAAACTACTTGGTGTCTCTACTCCTTAGAGAGTATTTTTAATGCTATTACTATTAAAGAAAAACAACCAAACATACCTCAGAATAGTTTTTTAGAATGCATCACTAAACCCGAGTAACATTGATAGGAAAGAAAAAAATATGCTAGAGAGAGTAAGCATGATACAAAATTTAATTGGATATCAGAATAAGCTTGCATTGTGCATTTATTATAAGTACTATATATTATAAATAAATGCACTATGCAAATTATATGTTACAGTTTCATTTCTATACATCATTAGAAAGCTATTTTCCTTTACTAAGTGGTATCAAGATCAGACAGAATGAGAGCAAAGACCAGAAAAAAATCAGAACATTTTACAAGAGATGGTTGAGAGCAAGAAATATGTCCCAGTAAAGACTCCCTTCCCTACACTTATAATTTTGCATTTAAGGTTGAAATTACTGCATGTTCCTTCAAAGACTTTACGCCATGATTTCTTAAATATTTTGCTGTTATATAATACCCAAGAGTGAAATCTTAATACAAAGGCGAATATCCCACTGACTTCAATGAGGAGAAGGATTTAATTCCAGGGCATTTCACTCTGCAACAGAATTACTTGACAGCTCTACAATCTACAGAGAAGTTCCCTTTGCATACTAACAGAGCATCCAATTAAGCTATGAAAAACAAAAAGTTTCAGTGTAGTTCTTGTAATCTAAAAGAGATCATTAAAGAACTTGTGAGGCATGCACAGATACAAATTAGCAAAAGAAAAGGATGTTAACAAGGCCAACATTATACAGATAAAGCACAAGCCATGTATCTAGCAAGGATTTGATCTAACTCCTCAGCAGATCATAATTGTGGTAAAAAAGGTATACGCACTGCTAATTTTAAAAGTTGATGAAGTATTGTAAGCTTTAAAGTAAAATAAGAATGTATTGTAGAAAAATAAGTCATTAAGGAGAAATCCCCCACATATAATTTAATTTAAAAATAAGTTAAAACTATGTCAATTAAAGACACAATTAGAACAAAAATATCTGTACAGTATTTTTTACACAAGCCACGGTAAATGAATGAGAACTTTAGTCACATACTGGGTTTGGCTGGGACAGAGTTAAATTTCTTCATAGCAGCTGCCATGATGCTGTTGATAACACAGGGATGTTTTAGCTACTCCTAAGACATGCTTGCACAGCATCAAGGCCCTCTCTCTTGCTCACCCCACTCCACCAGTGAGTAGGATGGGAGTGCACAAGGAGTTGGGAGCAGACCCAGACTAGGACAGCTGATCCCAGCTGACCAAAGGGATATTCCATATCATATGGCATCATGTTCAGCAATAAAAGCTGGGGAAAGGTGGAGAAACACAAACATGACCTGGTATTTGTCTTCCCCAGTAGCTGTTATGTGTGATGGAGCCCTGCTTTCCTGGAGATGGGTGAATACCTGCCTGCTGATGGGAAGCAGTGAATTAATTCCTTGTTTTTCTTCACATGCATGCACAGATTTTGCTTTATTTATTAAACTGATGTTATTTCAACATGTAAGTTTTCTCACTTTTCCCCTTCTGATTTTCTCCCCATCCCACTGGGGGGATTGAGTGAGGAGCTGCGTGGGGCTCAGCTGTTGTCTGGGGCTAACGCACAACAAGGAGTCATCTATGAAGTTTGCTCTGACTGCTTACTCTCTCAATCAGAAAAATGGCCCAAGCCTAAATATTATTTTTTTTTCCAACAGAATTCCCCATGACAGAATAAAACAAAGAAGGAGCTTTCTTGGCATGCCATTTCTAATCAGCACATGGTATTGCCTTGTTTTTGATCCCTGAGCATCAACTTAAACCTCCCTAACTTGACTGCATTGCAATTAACCCAGAAACAGAGAGACAAATACTAAAGGATATCTCTCACTAAGGAAGAATTAACAAAACTGAAGCGAGACCCAGAGTAATTACACAGAAAGAGCAGGCTATGTTCAAAACTAAAGAGAAGTCTGTGTGGAATTACATACACTTTTGGAAAGGGCAATCAGATCAAGGTGTCTAGCTATATTCCTTCCTTTAGGGATTACTAGAGGGTTAGTTGCAACAACAGAAATAGGTACAGTTAAACAATTTTTACTAAATAAATAAGAGCTTTTCACAATTAAAGTCTTACACAGGATTTGAGAAAAGTCTTTTATACCAATATACTTTTTCCCCCCACACTAGCAGTAGGAAATGCATAAAGAATGAATGACTACTGCTTGGCCTTGATTTTATTAAATATTTAATTTTAGTGACCTGCTTTTATTTATATTAAAATCTATCACATAGCAGTTTCCTTTATATCATAGTATATTTATATAGGGAAGTCTTGGATATTCTGGTTTTATTATAAGTTCATATGTAAATTATATGAACATGCAAACTATGTAAAACTTACCATTTAGTCATGAAATCAAGTACCAAAATGAAAAAAGCAATATACGCTAATGATAAAAAATGTGTCTTGCTCACCGCTGCAGTCTTTTAAGTTCACAGTATAACCCTGCTATATATACAGTGTAAATTGTGTTTGAAATTTAAGACCAACTTTTTCTTACAATCACCAGCTTGCAGCTACAATTCCCTTTTATTCTCAGCAACTGCACCTGCAGTTTATAACATTCTCAAAACAAGAAAAAGATAAGTTGGACTTCCTATTTCTATTGTTTGCATGGAACCTTGCTGAAAACAGAAATGGAGCTGTAAAGACAGACTGGAGGTTCTCCTGCAAAAAATTTCCATATCACAAACCTTTAACAAACGCAGGACTACTTTGCATGGGAATACTGCTCGTTTGATGGCACAGTCTTATATCACACACCGGTGTTATTACCACTCTACTTTGTCATGAGAAAGAACGCTGCTTGGCTTGCGCACTGTACTTTCCCAGATGTTTTGGAACAGCATTAAGATAGTACTGCAAACCACCAGAAAAATACAAATAACTTGTCAAATACCTTATTTTGGAAAAATTTACTAGTTTCCAAATATGTACAAAACTGCCCCATCTAGGCAGCATGGCATCTTTCTCCTTCACTTCCCTCACCTAATGCACAAACCAGGCATTCCTCTGCATATGCCCTTGGAGGGGCTGATGGGAACGTTCTAACAATGTCATAGTGCAACAGGGCTTTAAACAAAATGTGTATTTTATTTTTCCCTATGTATCTTAGGGAAAGAATCTTAAACTAAAGAATATTACTTATCCAGAGACAGGCACTTTCAGGAAGTTAAATCCTCCAACTTCAAGCTCCTCTTCAGTTGGAGTGAATTCAATTTTACTGCCTTACTTATTCATTTAGCCTTTATTGGGATAACGATAATTGCATCTCTTCCTGCTAAATCACTGTCACATGGCAGAAACAAACACAGAACTAATACAGGAAGAAAAGAAAGAGCACCAGAAGCATGTCTCTAAAGCTTACCTATCTGTGCAGTCTCTCCTTTGCTTTTTGTTTGGTTTTAAACAATTTTTCAGACACAGCAGAGATCCCTAACAGCTAATCAAGAAAAACCGTCTGAAGAACTTCAGACACATACAGCAAGGTGCAAATTGCACTAAATGTTATTTTATTTACGGTAGCAGAAAAGCATAGGTGAAGTCACTTTCATTTGAAAGAAAAAGAGCAAGTCTTGATTGCACTTTAGAAATAAAGATCTCTTCACTGGGGTAAAGATTCTGCACCCCAGATGAACTCAGGTGTCTCAGTCCCATTTCAGAGCAGTTACATACATGCTGTACTTTCTCAGGGCTTTCTGGGGGCTATTTCATCTATATATCCCGACAGCATGGGATTTAAATCTCATGCTGATATGTTCACCTTTCCTCATGCTCTGTCTGGAGGTTAGGGTCCAAAAATCTTTCACAACAGATCCATAACCTATTTGTACACAGAAGTCCTCTAGAGGATCTAGCCTGAACTGTATGCTGGCTCAAAAGCAAGCCCATTTCAGGCAAGTGTTTTTAGAAAAGCTTCACAACATCTCTACAGGTATATGCTGCCCCTTCATCTCAGAGCACCTTCTTGTGGCAGTGCTGCTACAACCCCCATAGTCCCAAATGGCACCTGACTGCTCATCACCACACAGTCCACTTCAGATTACAAATGACTCACACTCTTTCAAGAGTCAGCACTGTTCTCCTACTCGTTCCTCATTGAAATGTCCTTCCTTACAAATTTACTCCAATTTATTTGGGGGTTAGGGTTCCTCCTCCTCCTCCTTTTTTTTTTTTTTTGTTGTTTAAATGGAAATTAATGTATGTAAGATATTGATATAGATAAAATTTGAGGGAATTCAGAAGTTTAACTAATTTTACAGCTGTAGACTCAAATCCTGTCTCACAGGTGACTGAGCCTCTCCTGAATCTCTTGAAACCAGTTTAATCTTCAATTTCATTCCTGTAGCCTATACTTTACTGCCAGGAGACTGATCTCTACAAATCCAATTACAGAGCCAGCGTGTTTGTTTATAGTGAGAGGTCCAAATAAGCACACAGCTTCTCTTTTAAAAGTTTTATATCAATAGCATTGAATATTGATAAAATGTTTCACTCACTTAATGAAGCAGCAGTATATTTTATTATTGCAGTTTATACTTTTGAGACCAAAAGCTCTTTCTCCTGATCTTATATTCACAAACTTCTAATTGCATATTACAGAGGGAATAGCAGCAGCAAAGATATATTTTATTTCCTCCCTCAATATGAGGCCCATACAAGAGCATTATACTTTCTTCAGCACCTGCTGTTGAGGTCTGACATTGGTAATTTAATGTGCTAACCCCACTGAAGCTGGCTCAGATTGTTTCTGTCACAACATGTTTAAAGAGCTCCGTGGTCAATCCCGTGCTGATATGAGAAGTGTCAGTCATATATTGGTATTCTTTGCTGAACAGATGACTGACACTGAGAAGTTCAACTGCTGAAAGTGTCAACTCTTCAGGAGGCTACGACGCTATCTTTACCAGCATACAGATTATCTTAATGTTTACATTTTCAGCTTTCAGCTCTGTTTTTATTTTATTTTACTACTGAGTAACACCAAAGTAATTGTTTGGACCATTTGAAAAAAAAGCAAAACAAACAAAACAAAGCTTGTAAAATCTTACAGTATCTCTGAGTGCTGCGAAAAACAAGATGGATCATTTAAAATTCAGTGTAGTTTAATTTTGTGATTGTTACAAAAAATTAAGGTTTTTAGTCACTCTGAAAAATGAAATATTTTCCCTGGTTCCAGGTTGGACTCTGTGGCTTCCATCAAAGTAGTAAATAGATAATTTCTAACCTTCACATTTTCAAACAGCTGTTTTAACCAGAATGACTGAACATTTTTTGTCTTTTTTTTTTCCTTCCTCTTTTACAGTACATAAAAGATATAATGTTAAGGGATGTTATAAGTTGCTGCTGCCTCCAGCAGCTCCATGACCTGGGGGTTCCTCTGTCCTGGAGTGATGGACATGGCTGCCACTTTCCCTTTTGCAGGTCCAACCAGCAGGAAAACCAGCAGGAAAGCCAAGTGCATATCCCCAGCCACAGGCAAAAAACCCCATTAGGGCCTGCCACAGGGAAGGTGTCCATAGCCCAGCAGCACCCAGCCTGACACTATCAGGACACACATAAGCACAGAGAGCCTCATCTCCTCCTCCTCTTGGGCTGCCAGAGACAGGAGGTCACTTGTGTAGGCACACATGACAGTCTCTGACCCCACAAGTCCCCACCTCGCCAGCTGGTCCAGCCCAGTGCTCACTGCCAACAGACACACACTCGTCCCAAAGGCATCTCATGCCTGCAGGTGCCCCCAAACACCTGCACATTCCTTCCATCCTCCTAATACCCCTGCCCAGACCCGGGATCTCCCACTCACTGATGAATTCAGCTTGGAGTTTTCTGGCAAATACACAGGAATACCTGGTTTAGGGGTGATACAGATGCTTGCTGCCCCTGCAGCCGGAACCAGGCACATGTGTGATCCATGGTCCCACCCAAGCCACCGGCACTGAGCCCTTCACTTGTTCTGGTCCCTCCAGTAGCCAGTTTTTGGGACACACACCATTCCTCCCCAGCAACTGGAAGACCCCTGTCCACCCAGTTCCTGGCACCATAGTCCAGGGGTACCTACATCCCAGCTCTGAGTCCAGTAGTTGGCACCCAGTCCACTCACAGCAGTGCTCCCAGTAGCTGTCATTCAGCCACAGAGGATGGAGAGTGAGATCACGCAGAGAGAGAGTTAAGAGAGTCTGTAAATAACACAGGACAGCCTGTGATGATCAGGCACAGGGCTTGGTCAAACAAGTGCACTGACCAGACCCGTTTTACAGAAGACCAGCTCTTTTATACCCTCTCTGCCTGCCCCAGCTTTGTTCCTCACCAATTCCCTTCCCCTAAACATTCCTTTGTAAACTCTTCATAGTTGCTCAGGCCACCCCTGAATATCCCAAATCCTCAAGTTCCTTGTTTCCCCCTTCTTCTGAGTCACCAAGTCCAGGTGGCCCTCTCCAAAGCTCTGCCTGCATTTTTTCTCATGGCCCATGAAAGACTTTCAGCCTTGGGAATTGTCTCCCCTTGTCTCCTCAAGCGGGGTCTTTGTGTTCCTGTTATCACTTTCCCCTTCAGCATCAAAAAGATCCTTGATCATATAAGCTCAGTGAAGTTGACACTCCTATCTTCCACATACCCCTACATACAGGACATAAGTCTTGTTATCTATCTATATATTAATGCAATACCTAGAGCATGAATTTTTTTTGGTGAAGATCTGAAAAACTTTAACCCACCAGCACCCATTTCTTAGAAATTGAATGTTAGACTTCTAATGGCTGCTTACCCAACATTTGCACTGCAGATTTTTTTAGCTCCCTCACATACTTTAGATGTTATTTTAATTCTTCATTCTCTCATAGCTTTATTATAACATTAATCAGAAAGCATGGGAGAATATTAAATTAAGGATTATCTAAGTGTTTTCCAATACTACTAGGGCTATATATACAAGTAAATTAAGCATGCCAGAGCTTATTTTTTATGGCCCTTAAGCTAAGCAGCACAATACAAGAAAAGATTATAACCTCCAAACTGCCTCTGAAGTGCTCTTTTGAACTGTGCCAGGAATTATTTGACTGGAGCCAGAAATCACACAAGGGACTATTGTATCACTCTAACTGTACAGACAATCAAGTCTCAGTACCAAGGTCTCTGTACCATTTAATTCACTGTTAGTGAAATAAACCCTAGGTGTTCATCTTCAGGCAGTAACTATCTTCTACAAACATAGGCTCTGGACAGTCATTCTGCTATACATACTTTATTCATCCTTTACCCTGCTGCACATACTTAAACGTAAAGAATTGTAAATATTTGTATATAAATAATTTAAGTAGCACATAAATTAATTTACTTTTTGAAGTTTGTCTTATTATTATGCTAATCACAGCCAAAGATGACTGCACCCTCAGCAAGTTTGCTGATGACACCAAGCTGTGTGGTGTGGTTGACAGGCTGGGATGCCATTCAGAAGGACAGGCTTGAGAGGCGGGCTTGTGCAAACCTCATGAAGTTCAACAAGGCCAAGTGCAAGGTCCTGTACAAGGGTCGGGGCAACCTCAAGCACAAATACAGGATGGGAGGAGAATGGAAGATGGTAAAGCCCTGAAGGGAAGGACTTGAGGGTACTGCCTGATGAGAAGCTGAACATGAGCTGGCAGTGTGCACTTGGAGCCCAGAAAGCCAACCGTGTCCTGGGCTGCATCAAGAGAAGCGTGACCGGCAGGTCAAGGGAGGTGATTCTCCCCCTCTGCTCCGCTCTCCTGAGACCCCACCTGGAGTACTGCATCCAGCTCTGGAGTCCTCAGCACGGGAAGTACATGGACCTGTTCAAACAGGTCCAGAGGGCCATAAAGATGATCAGAGGGCTGGAGCACCTCCCCTATGAGGACAGGCTGAGAGAGTTGGAGCTGATTAGCCTGGAGAAGAGAAGGATCTCTAGGCTAGAGACCTAGAAGGGAAGACATTGGATCAGCCTTCCAGTACTTAAAGGGGGCTACAGGAGAGATGAGGAGGGACTCTATTAGGGAGTGTACTGATAGGATGAATGGTAACAGTTTTAAGCTGAAAGAGAGCAGATTTAGATTATATAACAGGAAGACATTTTTTACTGTGTGGGTGGTGAGGCACTGGAACAGGTTTCCAAGGGAAGTTGTGGATGCTCCATCCCTGGGGGTGGTCAGGGCCAGGCTGGATGAGGCTTTGAGCAACCTGGTCTAGTGGAAGGTGTCGTAAATAAGGTCCTTCTAGTGGAAGGGGTTGGAAATAAGGTCCAACAACCCAAACCATTCTATGATTCTATATGATTCTATGAAAGATAGGGAAAAAGATACATTAAAACTTGCCAATAATAATTTGTTATATTTTATAAGTAATTCCTGTGGTTTGAAGTAGCTCTAACACTTGTATAGCTGCAGAATTACTTTATTTTACAGAAGAGGCATAGTTTTGTTAATAAGAAGTTTGTTTCGGGAAGCTCAATCATTTCTGACCTTTCCACCACCCTTGGGGTATGTCATCTCCTGCCACAAGATGCAATGACATTAATGCACCTGCTATATTTAAACCAACATCCTCCTCACTCAGGGCAAGATAATATTACACACTTGGGCCAAAACTAGGAAAGAACTGCAGTGCATAGTGTTCCTTTAAGGAAAAGCATTTCCAGGAATCACAAGTTTTGCTTGCCTGAAGACAGTTGTTGAACTATCTGACTACGGCTTCCATCAGCTATGCAAAGCTCTTCAGCTCTAATGGAGACTTAAATCTTCCACTTAAAAAATGCACAAGCTGAAATAAGAGAAATAAGTAGAATTGCAATTATTTTCAAAAGGCCTTTGCCAGTACCTACTGCATATATCATGATCAATTACAGCACAGTAACTCTACTGTCACTTTTAATCCTTTCCGGCCATCCCAGCCTAATCGCCTCACCAGAATCAGCCCACACTGTTCATATACTACCGTCACTTATTCTTCTCTCCTCACGTACAAAGCCACCAGTTCACCTTCAATAAACAAAAGCAGCTACATGCTCAGGCCTGTCCTCATTGCCTGCTTCAAGCCTCCACATATGAAGCTTAAAATTAAATTAGACTTCCCTCCTTCCCATTTATCATGCTGTTCCTTCTGCAGACTTAAAAAGTGTTTTTCACCTGCTGGCTCAGCTGTGCCTGAGGAGGAACAGGGCCTAGGGTGAAAGGGAGTGCTTCACAATTTTGGAGCAGATATTTCTGATCATGCACATCTATCAGCTATATTCTGATGTATGGCAGAACTCTGCGATGTTGTTTCTCTTCCTTTTAAAGGTTTGGTTTGTTTTTTGTTTTTCATTTTTTAATATAGTAATTTGTGTGCTGTTCTGGAAGGTTAACTCATCAATCCCTACTAAATGATTTGTGGCAGACAACGGATGTTTCATTTGTTTGCTTGTGGTTTCAGAAGTCTGTGGCTATTCAGCAGGCTGCTGGCATGCTGCCTTGCTGCACTTTGTTCTCTGGAATTTAAAAAAAAAAAAAAAAAAAGGAGAAATTGCTGAAGTGTTCTCAGGAAAATACCAGGCTCAACAGGAAGCAGCTTCTAGGGAGCGGACAAAGATTGGGAGGCAACAAGCAGACACTTGTCTGCAAGACAAGTGGGAACTGAGAAACTCCTGAGATAACAGGGAAGTAGAGTGGAGGAGAGAAGTTTGATTTCACACCTTTTATTTCCATTTGCTTCACCCCACAGACCTGGTCATTGTATCCGAATTTACTTCTAATAAACAGAACTTCAGAGCTAAGAAGCTAAATAGCTTTTTTTAGTCACTGTTCTTAAGGAAAACTGAGGCATTCCTCTCTCCAGACTGTGCCCAGCATACAAATATCTAACACGATGTCACATCATATGCTTCTCCACTAGAAATAATAATGTAAAGGTAAAATTTCAAATGAACAATGTAGAAATGATAAACCTTCAAGCATATGCAGGTCATAATAGACTGTATCTGAGTTTCTTTGGTTTAGAGAGATATGTTTTAAAGATCTTTGCAGCATCTTAATTAGTATGTTAATTTTCCATTGCATTTCCATTACAATCACACACAGCAGAAAACTCTATTAATTGCTTCTGCAATTTTTCTGTATTGCACTGACTCAGGCACTAACATATAGACATTCATACTGCTAACTTGTTAACATGCTCCCTGCTAGGGTTTTGACCCTAGTACCATCCCAGGCACTGAAACTACCTTTATACCAGAAGGTATGGAGGGTAACCTGGTCCCGGAGCCAGGTCTCTTCACTGTGCATGTGGCAAAACCACAAATTCCTTTGACTCCAGGGCAGAAGCATCCAGACTGCCTGCTGGGAGCAGATCCCAGCCCATAGGATTTCCAGTCTGTGCTTTGGGCATTGTCTGGAAGAGTGCTATGACAGAACTATGCCAGGGATGACTGCAGTAATTTAACAGCCTAGGTGACCGAGTTCCATGCCTTGGCAATATCACCTTTTAATTTACTGGTACAGATGCATTCTTCTTGGACATAGCCCAGTGGATCGTGAGAGACTCTCCCCAGCAGGCAGCCTGTGTGTGAGTCCTGCCTGCTAGGGGGAGATTACAGTTTAGCTGTATATCATGGTGTGAGCCATGACACGCCACTTGTCCTCGAGGCCATAAGATGTACCCCGGCCTGATTTATTTCATGGTATACACATAGCCTTTAAAGTCCATGGGATTTCTTTTTGCTATATTTAATAACCCTTGAAATTGAAGAAAAAAGTGAGCTTTGAAATATTATATTTCAGTGAAAAGAAAAATATTAAAAAGAGTGACTTCTTTTTAATAAAAACAAACACCTCATAAATACAATAGAAACTTGGAGACTTTAACAAATCAGAAATAATATAATTAGTCAGGTAAAGCTATTTTTAGTAATCATTGATCCTCAAATGATCATCCTGACTATAAGATAAAATATGATAGAAATGGATCAGTCAGCAGACCATGCCTTCTTTGAGCTTCAAATTCTTTTAACTGAGAGTTTGCAATACTAGATTCGTATGAGATTGTCACTACAAGCTAAAACTGATCAGCCATCCTAGGAGGAATGGGCTATAAAGTAATAAATATTGATAATGTTTTAGAACCAAGATAGCACTGGCTGAATCGTAATTACGGTCAGAAATTTCCAATGAGTGGATGTAGGGAACATAAAATTTAGTAGTGTATACAATGAACAAATATTGAAAGCTTATTTGGAGTAGTAATCCATCATTTGTGTCAAACATGACAGTGCAATCATGCAGTAAATGCATACTGTGTCAGATGCTACTGATTAAACAGACATGACTGCTGCTGAATCACTCAATTATGTTCCACTCTATCCCATCCACTATTAATAACACATGCAAATGCCTAAGAATAGAAAGAGTGAAGAATTGCAGTAAATACAAACAAGAATAGAAGGGTAAGCACGTGAAAGTAAAGTGTCAGCATGAAAATAAGCATGAAAAGAAGACAAAGCTCAAAAAAATAAAATTTATATGGTTGTAATGTGAAATGAGCCAGATTATCAGAAAAAAATCCCACATTAATAACCTGTTGTAGAAGCTTATACTGTGCACTCATTTTAATCACTTTTCCATTTATCTACTGCACTTACGTTTATGGTTCAGATTTCATTAAAATACAGGCATAATAGAATGCCTTTTTAAAATCAGACTTGTTCACTTGCTGAAATATGATTTAAAGACCCATACCTGCCTAACAACATATACTAGCAGGGTGCTAAAATGGTACCAGTGCCAAGATGCTTTTAAAAATTCACCAGGTTGTTGTGAATCTAACTTGCACAAAGATTGCTAAAACAGTTCATAAAGTTCTGAATCTGTGCAGAGAAAAAAATATGCTCAAATTGGCAACGGTTTCTAAAATACATTCTTCAGCTTGGTGGGGCGGGGTGAGGAAGTGACCTTTAGCTACATTTTCTCATCTTAGCCCTTTAAGTGTCCTTTTTCAGGTGATGTGGAAAAAGAGACTAGATTGTTGCATTCCTGAGTCTTTGCACAGCTGATTCTCACAGCAGAGGTCCATAGACACTTCTGTCCTATACAAAGAGAACAAGGTATCCTTTAAATCATGCTTCTTGCTCTAAGTATACTGAACTACTCATTAAGTTGAATACTGGGACTGGCATCAGCTTCTCAAAAACTCCATTTAGTTTCGTATTAGAGAAAAATGTAAGACAGGCAAGAAAGCATCTGAGAAATCACTGAGAAAACCTGGGGTTTTTTTGCCAAATCCCGGTTTACATACACAGGATACAGAAGGGAAAGCGAGAACAAACCTATTTGATGTTTCTTGTAGATGCCACCGTGACAGAGTATTTGGGTGCTGCTTGCCACGACTGGTTTAGAGATGTACATTTCTGAAGCCAAATCAAAGTCCATAAATGCACATGCTTTTTTGGGGTTGTTTGTTTGATTGTTTGTTTGTTTAGTTTTGTTGGGTTTTTTTCTCTTATTTCTGAGTGTGGTTTTCACAGGAGGAATTTACAGTGGTCTGTGGCCAGATATCTTTCCCCATGTATGCCTGTATTATGAAAGAACCACCCACCTAGTTTTCATTTGCCACAGGCACCACTAAACCTTTTCACTGATCTCTAACAGAGCTGATTAATGGGTTTGTTATAACTACTTCTGGAAAAAAAAAAGGAAAACAAAATCTAAGCATCAGATTCAGATAATCTATTTAAGCTATGGAAACTTAAATAGGGTTTTTTTTGTTGTTTTTCAAGACTCAATTGAAATCTGAATCTGAGATGAAGCACCTGTATCTCTTATGCTTCAATATGAGGCAAAAAGGGCAGTAACAGCAACAGCTGTGAGCAGCAGTTTTGAACCTGTCTGTGACAATGTGGAAGAGGATGGCTGCCCCTGGTGTCACACACTGACACAGTCAGGTAAATAAATTACCAGGTTATAAAGTAACAACAAAAAGCAGGCAATGCTGAAATTCATGAAACTGAACGGTAACGTGTTCATATATTTGGCTTTTCCTTTCCAGTACAATCAAATGCTGGTTTTAATAGAAGACTCGACTCTTCTGTAACAGTAGTGATTGCTGTTAGTCAAGATAAAGACAGGCAGAAATATTTTTAAAAAATCTTAGCTGGTATGTGACAGCACTACAGGTGGATGTTTGTGAAACTGAGGGTATTGTAGTCCATCTGCACAGAATTGCCACTTTAATGGAAACAACTTCCAAATTACAAGACATTGTGGCAAAAGAAATTGCATCACCTTTGAAAATCGCACAGTTTATGTATAATTTAGAACCCATTAGACAGAAAATGTAGTTTTCAGTCTGACGAATTTTCATTTGAGAAATCTTGTTGCATAATACTAGCACATATAGTAGCAGTGACCTAGCAAATAAATAAAATGTTCCTGTTTAAAAACAGCAACCTTATGCTGAAATTTAATTCCTACGTGAACCACTCAGTAAAACCAAATTGTCATATCTCAGACATACCACAGAAATGATTTGTGATAATGATTCAATTTCAGTTCATCACTAAGAACTGAAACTGCTAGTGGAGATAAATTCAATCCCAGAGCACTGCATTATGGACTGTTTGAGTCAAGAGCTTCCTAAAAGCCTCTTGAGGAACAGTTCAGACACTCTTTGTCTTCCTGTATGCATGTGAAAAGTCCCGCATCCCCCATTAGCACAGTCAGATAATCCGTGACACCAAAGAAACCGGGTCAACATGTCTATGAGCAGAAAAAAGAATCAGAAGGGTCCTCAGGAAAGGTTCCAGGTCTTTGCAGTTGTCAATACCCGTGCAACCACGTTCCATTTAATCTGGAACAGTCCACAGAGCACTTCATGTGATCAAGTCTCTAGTAGACAACATCAGTAGTGACAAAAAAAGTAGTAGGCCATAGGGTGAGAGAAGAAAATTTCAGGTATGTCCCTTTGCAAGCTAATGTCGTGTTTAGCTAATATTTCCTCACGATGACAAGAAAGAGATCATGTGTTGCAGGAAAAGGCAAACAATTTCAGTATTCCCAGTTTTTCTTGGTTGGTTACTAAACCCTTGGAGCCAGGGGTGGGGGTGAACCCTTAGCACTCACTTCCAGGAGCCACCACTGCAGCCCCCCCCCTTGCTGCCAGCAGAGCTGGAGTCCAGGGAAACCTTCAGCAGCTACTTACAAAAGCCATTACTGTGGCCCCTCCCTGCTACCAGACACAACCCCACACAAAACCACACCACTTTCACAAACTGTTCTCTGTAAATCCCTTCCCACAAACCATGATCCTGACACCACAACTTATTTAAAAGCAACTATAAACTGAAAACGTTTTTCTGTTGTCTGTGTCTGTACCTACAAGAAAAATAAATGAAAGCAGGAGCAATGTACTGTAATGTCAGTATTATGATTGTTTTAATAAACGATGCACTTGGAACAGTATAGATCATTTTCACCTGAATGACTCTCATGACAGTCCACTACAGTATTCACTGATTGTAACAACCAACAGCAACCTTCATAAGCAGCTGTTTTCATAATGGACTAGTATTATTTTGTACTTTCTAGATGTAGAATGGTTATCAAATTGTCTAAGGTCTTACTGGAAACAAACTGCCATACATCTGTGGTCACTTCTGGTCAATTCAATTGTGAATCATGAATCATGTGAGTGGGGCTTGTCCTGAGAACAGAAGGAAAACAAGGATGCTGAGAGGCAAAACAGTGTATCTGTCCATTAAACGTTATTAGTAACTCACTCCCTAGAAAAGGCCGTCTGTTCCCTTTGTCACACAACATGTGGCAGTAGGCCTTCCTCACAGCAAAACCTCACCTAGCCTTGGGGTTGTGGCAGCAGAGGTTAGAGGTCCACAGCTATTCTCTCACAACAAGTTTAACTCATCTTAAAAGCTTTCTCCAGCTGGCTTTATTAACTCTGACATGAGATTAAAGTGAGGTACAGAGAGTCATGGAGCCTATCTTTTAATGAAACATTCCTAAAAACACTCTAATGTCATTGTCCATTAATGCACAGTGAGGTTTTTGCTTCTGCTGAGATGCAGAGAGCACTAGTATTTTATTTTTAAAGCTATGAAATGTAAAATATTTCTTCATCTATTTGGCTTCTGCAAAGGTATTTTTTTCATGTTGCTGGCTATAGTTACGTTACAGTGAGGCATATGATCAGAAAAAAATAGTAAAAAATTATTTCATTTACAGAGTGTTTCTTAATATAATTAGAGAAACGACATGTAATAATTACGCATTTATTTTAGTGAATGTTTTGTGCTCAAATGTGGTGTATAAGCAGTATTTTGCTTGTACAAGCCCACCCACGGTATGAAAAAGTCCTTCCTAACTAGTTGTGCAAGGGAATCGTGTTAACAGGCATCTTCTTGCTGACTAAACATGATCGCCCTAAAACAAGATGGAAAGCAGAACCTGTGGACGTATATACCTTCCTGTACAAATTGGTGAGAGGCAGGAGTGGGCACATCGCAGATAATGAATTTATTTCTCTGTGTGACTGAGCTATGCAAACTGGTGTGTTTGTAGAAGGCATTAGATACGCTCTGCTGGGATAGATCAGTAATAAGCGATTCTCCCTTGAACTAAGAAGGCACCCAGAGATATCTGTAGGGAACAGGAATCATAAACACAACACGCAGCTAAAACAGGACTTGCTGTTCTAACAGATGGTCACCACAGAGAAGGTAGCTGGATATAAATTTACCTGAGGTTTGTAATTATAGACTTAATTATCACATAGGCATCTAACATGCAATATCCATAATCATATGCACTAAAATCACATATCGTAGAATCATAGAATCATTAAGGTTGGAAAAGACCTCAAAGATCATCAAGTCCAACTGTCAACCCAACACCACCTAACTCACTAAACCATGTCCCTAAGCACCACATCTACACGTTTCTTGAACACCTNGCTCAATTTGGTGTCATCAGCAAACTTACTGAGGGAGCACTCAATCCCCTCGTCGAAAAAAAAAAATATAAACCAGAAAAAAGTAATTACTGAATTCACACCCAAATGTATCCCCTAAAGATGACCGTCTAGTCACACTCAGATGATCTAAAAGGCATCTTAGCCTGCCTTTTACAGCTATGCTGTGGTATTTGTCCATTTCCAATACCAGTATCTGAATTTTGCTTCCCAACCCCTTTTCAGTCATTCTAAGTTTTGCCAAGGGGGCTATACTCATCACTACCTGGAAACAAGAGCCCATTCACACATGGGGCTATAACACAAGCAGAAAACGTGTCTGGAGGTGGAGAGCCCTCCATCAAAATGAAATCAAAGAAAAGTGTTAGCACATTGCAGCTATCTGGAATGGTGAAGAAGGCTATCTCTGACTTAAATCAGGAATAATAACTTTGGACTCACAGCATTAGTAAAATGTATACCCATTTAACCTTTTGGTAAAATGGTAACTGAAAAGTAACCTGCGATGGATTATTTCCTTCTCTCTAAACCCTCCATCTAAGTATTTAATTTAATCAGTATACATTCTCCACAGTAAATCTCACTTCTCATGCTTTGATTTTATCTTACTAATATTACAAAGTTATGTTGCAACTTGGTAATTTTATTCTCAGTTTGATACTGAAATTTTCCATAGGTTTGGAGATATAGAGTCCTTATTCATATTCTGAAGTAAAGAGGATAGTTAGACTGGCCACATATTTCAGTTGTGCCGGGCAGAAAGAGACTTACCTCTTGTAAACCACAGAAATTTAGTGTCAGGAAATCAGGTGGAATAATTAAGGAGACAGAGTAGCCACAGCATTTAACCAGCCTCAGCACATTTTAAAAACCCCTTGCTAGTTGTCTACAATTTGTTTTTAAACTTCTATTTCAATTGTCTTCCAAGGATAAAAGTATCTCCTTCTTTAATGATTCTTGGGAAAAAAATCTATGAAACTTTGAAAATACATTCCTATTGTATCATTTGTGTTTATTTGACTCAGTGTACCTTGTGGCTTAACTTTGAACTCGCTCATAGTCCACTGAAGTTTCTTTTAAACCTGCTCTCTGAAATTCTCTCTTCATCTGCTTAACTCCTCTTGAGAGCAGTCTTACTTTAGCTGATTTATCCTTTGAATACAAGCGGAAAAAAAGGCACTGATAAATTTCAGGAAGAATGTTAAAATCATGGTACTTTATATATAGACCTGACTTATGCACATACAAAGATAGAGAAAAGCAGAGAAAATAGTGTTTGGTGCTGAACTGTGAAGGTGTAGGGCTGAATTATGTAATGAAGAAAAACATTCTAAAAATTTATTATTTAAAAAAATAAAAAGAAGCCAATCACTAGAAGCAATTATTGCAATTAATGTAAGAGACTTTTCCTGCTGGCCACTGAAATTACAGACACAAACCAATGGTTTTTTCTCTTCCATCAAGTTTTTTTAAAACTGTGTGAAAGGAGCAAGAGCTATATTTACTAAGTCATTTATATGAAAAATGACAATAATCTGGGATTTCTGAAAAGCATATCAATCACTCAAGTCTTGTCTCATAGCTAATGGCCTTTCCAGAAGCAGGAATAGCTACTTCTTGAGCTTACGCAGCATATCAAGTAATTCTGGGATACTAGCCATAACTGCAACTTTCAGGCTATACTTCCAAGCCACATCAGTTGCTCAAAATATTTAGGAAAACAGTTTAATTCTGTACCCCTCTTTCCAGTTAGAGTTTCACTTCTGCAAGAAGTTCTCAGTAGCTGCTGATTAAGATAGTTTAGTCTACAGTTGCAGACAATATA
>VZTO01003516.1:15297-34599 GCA_013400615.1 Syrrhaptes paradoxus | reverse complement strand
GAAAAAAATAGAAATAAGTGTCTGCTTAAGCTGATTTGATCTGTATTTTCTTTAGGATGGTTGTCTTTTGTTCTTTATTTCCCTTTATTTCCCCTGCAAATAAATGTTTCCACTTAGTGTTCTTATTACTTTTCCCTCAACTTTAAAATATTAATCTCAAATTAACTACAACTGTGTAATAATAAAATATACTTCTTTCAATTCTCATCAGTTGTTCTTACATATATAGCACCTCAGAGATTCCTAAAGTAGCTGCAAAGTATTCCCTTGCTTTTCCTCAGAGCACATTAGTTTTGCTAGGTTGCACCTCTGACTTGCTATATCCATGTTTCAGGTCTGACTGAGAAATTACAAAATCTGATACATTAAACCTCATATATATGCTGTTTATATTCCATCTAAAAAAAAACACAGTAACAAAAAAGAATTATTAATTGTGTGAATACATAACAAATCCCCTCTACCAGTACCAAAAANATTTGTGTTTATTTGACTCAGTGTACCTTGTGGCTTAACTTTGAACTCGCTCATAGTCCACTGAAGTTTCTTTTAAACCTGCTCTCTGAAATTCTCTCTTCATCTGCTTAACTCCTCTTGAGAGCAGTCTTACTTTAGCTGATTTATCCTTTGAATACAAGCGGAAAAAAAGGCACTGATAAATTTCAGGAAGAATGTTAAAATCATGGTACTTTATATATAGACCTGACTTATGCACATACAAAGATAGAGAAAAGCNTTTTTTTTTTTATTATGCTCTGATCTGTATTACACTTGAATTAATGTGTAATTAGGTTCCTAACCTGCCTAGTATGGCCTTTGGTCTCCCTAAACAAGATTTATACTGCAGTCTGCTGTGCATTTAACCTGGAAAAGCAGGCGGCAGATCTTCACAATTGTTACCTTTTCACTTTTGTGCTACTTTTTGCACTATGCCAAGACTAGAATTTGGGCAGCTGCACTCCAGCCAAGAGAGGGTATCTCATTTAGCTTTTAGCTGGAAAAATAGTGTTCATTTTTTGCTGGTATCTGGTTTCAGACAGTGGTTCACCAATTCAGTTTCTTTTGACTAATTGACTTCGACTGATTTCTTCAGTTGACTAATACATGTGGTGGAAAAAAGAGTGATGTACTGCAAAAGGAAATCTGAATAATTTTCATGCTTTTTCTACTGTTCCNGCAGAGAAAATAGTGTTTGGTGCTGAACTGTGAAGGTGTAGGGCTGAATTATGTAATGAAGAAAAACATTCTAAAAATTTATTATTTAAAAAAATAAAAAGAAGCCAATCACTAGAAGCAATTATTGCAATTAATGTAAGAGACTTTTCCTGCTGGCCACTGAAATTACAGACACAAACCAATGGTTTTTTCTCTTCCATCAAGTTTTTTTAAAACTGTGTGAAAGGAGCAAGAGCTATATTTACTAAGTCATTTATATGAAAAATGACAATAATCTGGGATTTCTGAAAAGCATATCAATCACTCAAGTCTTGTCTCATAGCTAATGGCCTTTCCAGAAGCAGGAATAGCTACTTCTTGAGCTTACGCAGCATATCAAGTAATTCTGGGATACTAGCCATAACTGCAACTTTCAGGCTATACTTCCAAGCCACATCAGTTGCTCAAAATATTTAGGAAAACAGTTTAATTCTGTACCCCTCTTTCCAGTTAGAGTTTCACTTCTGCAAGAAGTTCTCAGTAGCTGCTGATTAAGATAGTTTAGTCTACAGTTGCAGACAATATAAAAGACCACTGCTTCGTGGTCCTAGTCATCCTCATGAGATCCTACGAGCACTGAGGTCCTTTTTATATATTGTCCTGGACCACTAAGCGAATTACTATTCTAGTTTAGACAAAATTAAGAATTTAAAGGAAACTACCATAAATGGTCATATTCACAACAAAAACTTCTTCCATTTCTAAAGCACAACGTATAGGAAATTATATGTATACATAGCATATGCATATACAGAATGAAAATGTTCTTTTAGTTATTGCCTCCCCACTTACGTGCATTAAGCTTCATTTCTTGGTTTGCCTGTAAGTTCTTGATGGGGTTTAAGAAGGCAGCTGACTTCTCAAGCCTAACGTGGAATAGGATGTAAAGCTAACACTTCATCTTCTCTCTTAAATATACAATGTTTGTTGTTTTGCTTTGTTTTGTTTTGTGTTGTTTTGTTTTAACAGAGACTTGAACCAAGCATCAAGGATCATTCCCTGAAGACTGAGTAAGTAGCAAGAATTAAAGACATACTGTTATCCTCAAAGTTTCTTACTGAATAGATATAGCTAGTGCCACTTCATTTTTGGATCAAGCTCCAAACATTTAAGTGATTTATTGCTATGGCAGCTAGGACCAACTTGTCATTCTGGCACCAACAGAAGTTCTGCCATTACCTTCAAAAGTGGCAGAAGATCAAGCTTTTTTATTATCTTAAACACACAAGAAACTAAGTTTGAAACTGTAACACTTTAGAAAGCAAAAAAAAACCTTTCCCTGGCACTAATAAAGTACTTTTGTGTTTAAGGGGATTGCTCTCTGCAATTTGATATACTTAGAATGTTTCTTCATTTACTCTGTTAATCCAAAGTTTTAGAGGTTTTCTTGCTCTTTATATCAGTAACAGATTTGGATCAAAACAGTTTTCATTTAAAAATTCTACTGGCTCTGAAAAAAATAGAAATAAGTGTCTGCTTAAGCTGATTTGATCTGTATTTTCTTTAGGATGGTTGTCTTTTGTTCTTTATTTCCCTTTATTTCCCCTGCAAATAAATGTTTCCACTTAGTGTTCTTATTACTTTTCCCTCAACTTTAAAATATTAATCTCAAATTAACTACAACTGTGTAATAATAAAATATACTTCTTTCAATTCTCATCAGTTGTTCTTACATATATAGCACCTCAGAGATTCCTAAAGTAGCTGCAAAGTATTCCCTTGCTTTTCCTCAGAGCACATTAGTTTTGCTAGGTTGCACCTCTGGCTTGCTATATCCATGTTTCAGGTCTGACTGAGAAATTACAAAATCTGATACATTAAACCTCATATATATGCTGTTTATATTCCATCTAAAAAAACCACAGTAACAAAAAAGAATTATTAATTGTGTGAATACATAACAAATCCCCTCTACCAGTACCAAAAAGCCTGTATTATAAAGAAAAAAAACAATTTTAATACTCTGTAAGAAATATAGAATAAAAATAGTATCAAACATCAATGTTGAGAGAAGGGAAGGTTTTGGGTTTTGGTTTTTGTTTTTTTTTTTATTATGCTCTGATCTGTATTACACTTGAATTAATGTGTAATTAGGTTCCTAACCTGCCTAGTATGGCCTTTGGTCTCCTTAAACAAGATTTATACTGCAGTCTGCTGTGCATTTAACCTGGAAAAGCAGGCGGCAGATCTTCACAATTGTTACCTTTTCACTTTTGTGCTACTTTTTGCACTATGCCAAGACTAGAATTTGGGCAGCTGCACTCCAGCCAAGAGAGGGTATCTCATTTAGCTTTTAGCTGGAAAAATAGTGTTCATTTTTTGCTGGTATCTGGTTTCAGACAGTGGTTCACCAATTCAGTTTCTTTTGACTAATTGACTTCGACTAATTTCTTCAGTTGACTAATATATGTGGTGGAAAAAAGAGTGATGTACTGCAAAAGGAAATCTGAATAATTTTCATGCTTTTTCTACTGTTCCTCTGAGTAAACTGTCTTCTTTTACATCTCAGTGGGTTCATAATTGGCCCTGATACATAAGTGGGTGTAAATAATAATAATTTTACATGTATTCTTTTTCATAAATAAGTTTCCTATTTATTCAAAATTGAGAAATTACCTAGTTCTCTTGTGCTCCTAGATTATCTCTTTTACTCATACTTAATGGAATATGTCAATTAACTAGTCCATTAAAAGCATTGCTTACAAAAGCATCATGAATACACAGCAGAAGAAACTAAAGCAAAAATGTGCAATATTCACAGAGCAATGTAAGGAACAAGATTTCCAGATCCTACTACAAGGAAAGTAAAGCTTTTATGTATATTTCGAAAATAAGGATTATGGGACAAATTACACCTAACTGTTAATGAGTATTCATTCCACCTAAGTCTGTAGCTGCTTATTGGCATAGAGAACTCAAAGGGGTTTTGTAAACTTCAGTGTGTGGGTAAGCACCCAAATACTGCAATACTGAATGCTAATAACCCATACAAAGAGAAATAGCAGAACTGACAAGAATTTAATAAAGCATGTGAATTACACTGAAATGAATGTTTCTGCCCAATGAACTTCACTGAAAAAAACACTGGATTTTTCTTGTCTACACCTGTTCTATCTTCTGTTGTTTTATAGCCTGCTTTTGGCTCCACTTAAAATTGCACAGGTGACTGCAATATGTTTAGCAAATCATAAATGTTATCAAAACACCCCATTGGTTTCCTTATTGTATAAGAATCACACCATGGCCTCACCAGTTTATACGGAGATTAAAATGTTGTCTGTCAAAATTTGCCAATGTTCAGTCACAATTTTATGCTCCTACACTCTGATCATGTAAAGGTTTTAGCCTGGAAAACTGTAGGTCAGTTAAACTAGTGTGTTCACAGA
This sequence comes from Syrrhaptes paradoxus, assembly GCA_013400615.1. NCBI lineage: Eukaryota > Metazoa > Chordata > Aves > Pterocliformes > Pteroclidae > Syrrhaptes > Syrrhaptes paradoxus. The sequence continues at coordinate 29,998 of VZTO01003516.1, read as the reverse complement.
ATAAATCCTAAGAAATCTGTACTTTTCCCAGTTTAGACCAAATGTCTTCCTGATTTGTTTTCCAAATAAAATTACTTCAAAGACTAGAAATTGGAAGTGAACTAAAGCAACAATAAATTAGAAATGTTTACCTGGTGTGATAGGTAACAAAACAAGCCCTTTAAACAAGTGCGTCTCTAAATTACAAGTTCAGGTTCTACATTAAATAAAAAGGAGTCATTATATGACAATGATCTTCACTATCATAGCGCTAACAAATCAAACACTACAAATAGCTCATGCTTAAATAAATCCATCCAAAGGAGCTTCATCAACTATAGAAAGTGATATAAGTGCCCATATTTTATCCAGTCTCCTTTCAACTTCTAGTTAACCCCCCAAAAAATGTGTTAATTCCATAAATCACACTGGATTATCAACCCTGAATTGTTTGCTCTGTCTGCGAATAAACAGAGCAACATATCAATAAACTAAGAGATCAGTCAATTGACATTAATTACATTAAAGTTGGTTCCCAGTAAAATATTCACTTAAGATAATTATCTATTTATGTGCATCCCAGCTAGGTGAATTCTTTATAATAATGTCCAAAGACTGTTTATCTGCATGTTACTGATGTAGCTATGTTTTTCAGGCAAACTGCAATATATACTGTAAATGCACTAAAGCATTTAGATATTAACATAATCTTAAAATTCCAGTCAAATACAAACAATCAATCCCAGTTGCACAGGATGTTCTGAAATTCCTCAATATCTACCTTCTAAATGTAAAATATGCACTTTAATATCTGAGGTTGAGCAAATTAGATCGATTCTGTGTTTTATGAGAACAGACTATCTTGTACAGCATTACGGTTTTCAGCCTTACAGAGTGTTGCAATGAAAACTGGACAAAATTTTGTTGTAAAGTGATTAGCAACCCTTCATTTAGAATGTCAATTGAGGAAGCAGTTAAAGTCCTTTTTAGAGTCATGACTAAAACAAAAGTCATTTCAAGTTGCCAACTATACTCCAGGCCAGCAGGAAGATAAACTCAGGAATTAGGAAGAGTGGATGAAACTGATGGTAAACCTAAGAAGGTACTAAGAAAATTTCTAAGAGGTCTGAGGTCTAAGTGCAAATAGACTTGGATGTGTGCGCAAAGACAAGACAAAATGACTTTTCTTTGTAAAGGTGTGTAGGGAAACGCCCTTTGGAGAAGTATCTGATTCATCTCTCCCATTTCTCCTTCCATTAAGAACAGTTTGCCAATCCTCTCAATACTGGTCTTTCCTTAAATCACATCTTTGAATATATATTAGAATATTCTGGCCAATTTTCTTGAACTGCAATTCCAGAATAACATGCAAAGCCCTGATACCCATTTAGGATATAATTTGTTTACACTTGAAAAGTGATCCTATTTTGTGGCTCTGTCATTTCATCTTCATTTCGTCTCAAGTAAATTGTTTATTCTCATGCTAAGATCGTAGCTTCCATCTGAGTTCAGAGCTAACATTCTGGTGAAGCACGTTTCTATTGAAGGCTTCTTGTTTTGGTCTTTTAGAGTACTTTTTTTTCTTTAAATTTTTCTTAGTTAACCAACTTACATCTGTCAACAGCACAAGATCAGGACCAACCACTTTCTTGCTCTTTATTCTCTCTGCAAAAGAGATATTTCTTGGGTGATTCACAGAAGTGCTGGGAAGCAGCAGGAAACCCTGTCATTCTGCTTCAGCACCCCACCTGCCACATCTACGGCAGCAGAGTGGTGTCACTGAGCCAGCAGTTGTGCAAGAGAACAGCACAAGAAGAATTCTGCAGAAGGTTTCAGCAAGTCTCATCATAAAATCCTCTGGTTTTTTTTTCCCCCTATGAGAAAACACAATAAGCTTTTGGAAAAGAAGAAAATGCTTTCGTGCAGCAGATATGACAGTGAATCACTCAGTCTAGAAGTTCAAGTACTTTAATTCTTCTGGGATGCCTTTCATGGTTCTCCATGCGTGAATTTTAAATTTCTCCATATCACAAAACTCCTTGAGCTGATGATTGAGCAACGATATTAGTAAGTCTCACAGATCTCAGGCACTGTCATTCACTGTAATTTTAAACAAGCATATAAAATAAACAAATAAAAAAAGGAAACAATTGAGTTCATGAAAGATAATTATATTTTGGGTTTATTTTCATCAAGAAATCAATGCCTGTTCAGTTTTGCAAATTATTTCCTGGCATATTGCTTTTTTGAAAATTAACTCATACTGCTATATCTTATAAAACAACTGGATTTTGTGAATCCTTTGCAAAATGCCTTGGGTATGATATATCAACATTTTTGCTAAAATGAATGCAAATTTCTGTTATATTTCACTTTTATTGAACCCTGGAAAGGTGAAAGAAACAAAGCAACTTTAGGACTTCAGCCACTGAAATCAAAACAGCAAGCACACTATATATGTCCTTATGCAGTTGTATAGCCATTTATAGTTCTCATGACAACAATAATAAAAGAATCAAGGGTTATTATTGCTGTCCCTGGAAAGGCAAATGGGATGTAGGAATTTAAGTGCCAGCATAACTTTTGAAAATGGTATTTAATCATCTTCAAAAAAGCAAAAGACATAAAATAAAACTCAGTGTCTATCAGAGGAGCACACGGCATTGGGGTAGCTAACTTCCTAATTTTGACCCTGAAAACTCAAGCCTTGTTAGGGTTGCGCAACTCAGTTGCACATCCATAAACTATTCTATAGCCAACCACTAAGGAGCCTGAACGAAATGATATAGCAGTTGCTGTTGTGCTGCCTCTCTGTGACATTCAGGAGCTAGAGATGTGTACACATTGAAATGTCCTGGTTCAGGCTGGGACAGAGTTAACGTTCTTCATACTAGCTAGTAAGAGATTATACTTTGGATTTGTACTGAGAATCGTCATTGCCAGGACAGTCAAGGAGTTCTTAACTTCTCATGCTCTCCCAGTCTGTGCAAGTGCAGGAGAATCTAGCAGGGAGCACAGCCCGCAATTACTGGTTTAGTATTAGACCTTCAGTTTAGGATTGAGACCCAAATTGGACAATGGTATATTCCATATCATGCACATTATGCCCAGCATATCATGAGGAGCTACCTGGAAGCACTCTTGCTCTCTCGGTCTGCTCTCTCTCTCCCTGACATCCGAGCTCTTCTCATTTTTCTGGAATTGCAGTTTCTAGACCCTCTCTGCTCCTGGATCATTATCAGCAAACAGGCCGAGCCTTGGTTATCGGATGGTGAGCAGTTGCACTGTGCATCTATCACTCATTTGTATATTTGTATATATTACTATTATTCTAATTATTATCATTATTATTTTCAATTTTATTCTAATTTACCCGTTGAATTGTTCTTAGCTCAACCTGCAATTCTATTTTCCCTTTACCCCTTTAATTCTCTCCCCTATTTCTGTAAAGTTGAAGGGTGGACAAGTGACTGTATAGTATTTATACTGCTATCTGGGTCAAACCACAACAGGAAAAAAAAAAACTTTATTTTATCCTCTCTGTGACTGAATTAAAAAAAAATTTCCATAGTACTCAACACTGACTTCATCACTGAGCTGTTACCAGGTTTTGCTTCTTCTGTTGAAGATGTATCACTGTGCAGGAAAAATAGGAGATTCATTGACATCCATTTTGTTTGTTTTGGTCAGGTCTTCATACAATGCCTATTTATTTATGTGAGAAAGATAAGGCCACTGTCAACTACTAAGTTTCCATCCTTAAAAGCAGTGAGGCAGTTGCAGTGTTTACATGCAGTTCATGCCTGAATTAGTATTGTTAAAGAAGAGCTGCTAAATTAGTCCAGGGAATCACACAGCAATTTCATCTAATTGCCATTTGTCAGAGCTTTATTACAATCACTGAATATTTTTAATTGCATTAAGAAAGGGAATATGTCAACTCATGATTTCATAATATGTCAGAGACTCCACAAACAGAATTAGTAATTCCATGATTTATCACTTCAAACTATGCTTGCAGTAGCAAATATTACTTGCTGCTGAAAATTACCATGAGTTTAAAAAAAGTGCATTTATTGCCTCTTGTGTTATTGCTTTATTATTTATTATTATTTTAAATATATCAAATTTGACTGAATTATTTCCTTTCTTTATGTTCAGCTGTACAAATAATGCAGACAGATTGTTTTACTAAATATTGATTTTTTTAGACAGTCGAACTAAAGTGAGATCAATTATATGAAAGTGAAGCATCATCACCACCTTCTTTTCACCTGTGTTTTAAAAGAAAATGCTGTAACTGAAACTTCTGTATTGCATGTACTCTTAAAAACCCCAATGGATCAGATTGGGACCCTCAGGGATTTAGGCAGGGAAGTGCCTTTTCTGGATTATGATCAAGTTAGTGGGAATGACAGGCATCAGGCAGGAAAAAGATAATACAATACAATGTATTGCAGCATCCACTGTTGACATTAGTTTCATATCCTAGCGATTTTTTTCTGACCTTTAGATTTCTTACTGAATCATAAGTTTTTAAGAGGAATTGGCTTGCAGATGAATAATCCATATACAGCAGTGCATTCATGTATTGCACACTTTTTAAAATATATTTTTAACACCACATAGTACTGAACTGACATTATAACCTAGTAAAATTCTCTGAAAATATACTAGAAGGATTTTCAGCGTTATTCACTGCAAGGTTGTTTGATCCCGTACCTAGCAGGAAATGTAAAATCAGAACTAGTCAGGCCTGAGATCCTGCAGTATAGGATTACATCTGTAGTTCAGTCTTTAGAGATGACAACCAAAATTACACAGTCATTTCAGTCACCTTTCCAACACGTGCTGCCAGTGCTGTTGCACGCAGTAAAGGATTCTGGTGGGTTCAGTTTGGATGTGTGAATTTTAGCTTGCAAGCAGATCAAACTGCCTTCAAAATGCAAATACTTCACTCAGAAATGATTTATACATCACCTCCCAGGCAGTAATGATTGTAATGAAGTAGTAATTAAACAGAGATATTGCACTGTGGAGATCATTGTACTGCTCTGCTGAGACACTTGAGGTTAAAAATAAAGTTTATATAAAACATCATGGCTATCTCTGTTATAAGTATTGTGTTAAAAAACAAAGCTCATATTTAAACTCTTAAATTACTCTGCTGTGGAGTAGCTTGATAATTCAAGGGAATCTCATAAATCTTTTTTCACCCTAGATTATTGTCAGTATATCCACTGGCAGAAAAAACTGTTCCTGACATCAAGATATAATGAGCCCCACCTGAGACAGGGATCCACTTTGCTTCAGTTCATTTGATCATGAGGCAAGATATTTAATCACACTCTAATCCAGAAGCGAGCACAGCCTCACTGGTGCTGTGCCTCGGCAACCTGCTTACCCGACTTTGCTTTGCTGCTGCCTCGGCACGCTGGCCCCTGGGAGAGAACTGGCTGGATGGTGCTGCTGACCACCCACCGGAGCGCGCGACCCGCACACATGCTGCACCCACGCTTCCCACCATGGGTCTCCTCAGCTTGGAAAAGAAGCTGAGCAGGGGCAGAGCAATCCTTTCTCCATCAAGTCAAGTAGCTTTGCATGTGAAACCAAGTTTCACTAAATTTGCAGCTTATCCACCATTTTGCCCTTCCTCTACACCTATCCAACACAGGGGAAATAAGCTCAGGCATTTCATTCTGCAGAGGAACTCTTCAAGTGTAATTACTGAATTACATAAGAAACACTGAAGCTGTCTGTAGCTTTACTCTCAGTTGCACTTTTCAAACACCAATTGGTCTAAATACTGGCCTTGATGTTTATTGACTACTGTATGACCATCGCTGACAATTCAGTAAAACGGTTCTCTGGCATACAGCTGTTTAGGGCTTTTTTTCAGGATTCAAAAATAAATTATTTTATCTCAAGGTGGGGGAGAATATAACATTTTGTCAGATAACTTCGTGGAAAGGAATATGAATGGTAACCAAACAATTTCCCTAATACATTCTGCTTTGTTTTCCTTTCTTTAATGACGTGGGTCTCTACTAAAATGTCAACTCATTTTAACAACATTTTAATTTTTTACAAGAAGAGTATATAAAAGAATAATGGAGATAATAAAGACAAGAGAGACAATAAAATTAATCTCATTAGAATAAAATGTATGTCACCATCCTTACTGAAGTATTGTAGAATGAAAAATAAAAATCATAATTCCTCTTTAAAATTCTACTGTTTCACTTGAGACTACCATTGCGCTGTTCACAGAGATTACTCAAATTAAGCTAGATCTGGTACCAGATAGGTACCAACTTTTAAAATGAATCCTAAATTAAAAGGCCTTAATAAGCAACACTCTCAATGCCTGAAATAAAAAAAAGAACTATTAAAAACATACATTACTACAGATGAAATTACAAACATATCCTAAGCAGACTCAAAAAGGGGAGTTAGCCTTTTCCTGCATGCCTATAAAAATGTGAATTATATTCCTTCCCGCATCCAAAATTGTGCCACAGTCTTTTCTCTCATGTTGAATATCTGCATTCCCATCCTGCCCTTCCATTTTGCTTTCTTCTCCCATGCTGTCTCATACTCCTTCGTCAGCCTTGGGGGCTGAATGTCTTTCACCTTTCATTCCTTTTTCTCTTATCCCTATGGTAGTTTCTTCCCTTTATATTTTTTTCCACTTCCACTCCTCACATTCCCTTCAGTCTTGCTTTCCCCTCTTATCAGACAGTATATGAACTTTGCTGCAAGCACAGTTGTATGAAATGATTTTTAGTGCTGCCAGCAGCTGGGAGAGTATTGCTTTAATGATCCTTCATGTGAACCAGATTAAAAGCCTCGAGCACAGGTGACCTGTAGTCCAGAACAAACCCCTCTGTTACAGTCATTACACTCCACACCTTAGCTTTTCTATACTGTAGAGCCTACATATAGCAGTACATACAGACATGGGATATCGACAGAGAGAAATTCAATCACTTATTTACACTAAATTTAAAGCTGTGTATGTTATCCTTGTGTATACCAAACCACATTTTTTAGGAGTTTGGTTTCATGGAGCTCAATCAAGAGCTTCTGAACTCCTTTCAGAGAAAATAATATTTTGTGTTTTCAAGGATACGTTCCCGCTCACACAATTCCCCATGGGCACATCCAGCAATATTGTATTTTCCCACAACATAGCAGAACTGGAAGTGATTGTGCCACATCATTCATTTGTAAATCAGAACATTAAACTTTCCTCAGCTGATGCATCAAAGGATTTACAGAGCAGAGAACAAAATAACTCCAGTTGCAAGCATTCCCCTAAGGACTGAAACACCATGTGTTAGCAGATACTAGATATTTAAACAAATGTAAAAAAGGATAATGGTGCATAAAATCATAATAACTCAAGATAAGCACCAAATTAACACAAGCCTTTTATAAATTAGCTATCTTTATAAAAGCACTCCATTTACTAACAGCTCAGAGCCTATGCCCTCTTTCTGACACTGAACAATGGTTTACGGCCCCGGGAGGCTGTTCACTCTATCTGCTCAGTTCAACAGGACACCTTGGCAGCTCTGCTCTACTAGGGTTATGACAGTCTTGTTCAGACAAACAGCAGAAGCCTGAACAAGAGAACCATTTTCTGCAGGTAAATATTGCTCTGTATATATATGCAGTTTAAATTGCCTTTTACTTACAAGATTCCTGTTGTTTGCTACGTTTACAAGGAAGGTTTCTATGAAAGAAAAGCTAAATTTAGCAATCTTCTCAGACAGTTAGACAGCCATTTTTATAAGTCAGAAATTAATTTTCTTCAGATTATTTTCCTAATAGTGCTGGAGTTAATTCCAAATGAGGAGCATGGCGGATTTTGATGCCAGCTCCCTTACACTTAATTGGATGGCTGAGACTAAAATTATTCCCAGTGGTCAACCATGCCACAGCGGAAGATGACATTAAATATGCCAATCATAGGGTTCAGTCAGAAGGGCATAAAGAGCAGCAGAACTTAAGTTCTATTATTAATGCTAAATTGACTGTCACATCAGAATAGCAGTACTCCATGAGTTGTTTGAAATAATAATGCATTTCCTAATATGAACTTTTATTAATATGATTAGGAGATGATGAAGTACAAAGTAATGCCCAAAGTGAATTCATTTTCATTTCCTGGAAAATTAATGTTTATAAACGAATCAGATATCCTGCTCCAAAAAATAAAGTCCATACATAAACACATATAAATAAAATGGAAACAGTTATTAAAGGTTCCTTATTCAATTTTTAAAATAGCTTGGTAATTTTATCAAATACTAAGTGAAACAACACAGAAAGAAGTCACTAAAACACAATCATTAATTTAAAATGCACAACAGTTCTGACTGACACTGCAGTATGAATTGTGGTATGGCATGTCAACTTTTGGAAACTGCTCAGGAGAGGTAATGACAGGCTGCGCAACTGTCTTTAAATGGGTAGTCACGTACTAGGGCCATAGCAAAGCCTTGGATCAGAGCTTTATGAAAACAAGTGTATATAAAAGCTAATTCAAATTTGTATATTCTTAACAGAGAAGTGCAGGTAAATTTTCTAACAATGTGTTATAGATTAGTATAAGTGTTCCATGCAGTAGTTTCATTTATTACCATACTGAAAATATTTGAGTTGACATACTGAATGTCTAAGCTGCTGTATTGCTAAAGACAACAGCATATTTTACTATGGAACTTGATATTTTTATTATTTTTTTAAAAATAAACTTTCCATCCACCTCCCTTCTTAGTCTAGTAAAGATCTGTTAACTGCACTTCTCGGGAGCTCAGAGTGGAAGCAGGAGACGGGTTTTTTGTTTCTCTGGGTAACCTGAGCATCCCGGTAAAAAGAAAAACACCACCGCATCCTTCTGACAAGTCAGTTGGCTCCTACAGCAGCCTGCTCATGCTTTTCCATGTTACCTTAGTTACCTAAATAAGGCTGATGTTATCATATATACTTCTTATAAGGAATAACTCTTAAATAATAGCATGCAATACTCAGGAGAATACTTTCAGGCTGAGTACAAGAGGCTTTTCCAAAACAAACCTCCTGAATGTGTAATTTGGGTTGGAGACATATTTCTTCATACAAGCTGTACCAGAAGGCCAAGCTCTGAAGAGAAAATAAGTCAAATTTATGTTATCTCCATAGAAGAAATAAAAAGAAACATCCCAAAATACATAAGCTTTTGCATTCTTGCTCTTTAAGCTTCTTACTTTCTGTTAAAGTGCTGTTTTATTAACAAAAAATTGAGATTGTCTGACCAGTATCCTACTCATTTAATGAAGCTCTTAACAGATATACGTATTCAGCATGCTAACTGGCTTATTATCTATATTTATTTAGAAAACTGCAATTCAAATACCTGAAAGCTATATATATATATATATATATATATATCTAAAAATGTGTTTTTTCCTGTATGTTTTAAGACACTTTACTTCATTCTTTTCTATGATATTCAATTAAATGACTTCGGTATACCAAGAGAGAGACTATTGCTACATTTGTGACCCTTGATAAAAGACCAACTTTAACATATAGGTAGTTGCCCCAGGCAAGATAATCTGGATACAAAATCATTTCATACCTGTGGGCTGCAAGACTGAACTAATTCTGGTTTGCCTAGGGCAGTAAAATCTAAAGAGTTCTTTTTTTATTACTGTCATCTTCACAATTATAAATTTACAATAAAATATTTGGTTTTCATTAAAATATATTTATTACCATCAGAAGCTTAGTTTTTGACTACTAATCAGGCTGAAATATGAATGTCAGTTTACTGGTTTTGACTTGGGCAGATAATTTTTTTTCAGAACAGCTCTCACGGTGCTCTAGTTTGGATTTGTGCTGGAAACAGTGTTGATAGCACAGGGATGTTTAGCTATTGCTGAGCGGTGCTTACACAGAGCCAAGGCCTTTTCTGCTTCTCACACCACCCCACCAGTGAGTAGGCTGGGGGTGCACAAGAAGCTGGGAGGGGACACAGCCGGGGGGTATTCCATACCATACGATGTTGTGTTCGTCAATAAAAGCTGGGGGGGGGGGCAGGAAGGTGGAGGTTGAAGGAGGAGGAAGGGGAGGTGTTTGGAGCAATGGCATTTGCTTTCCCAAGTACGGGTTAAGGGGGGATAGCTGGAGATAGCTGAACACCTGCCTGCTGATGGGAAGCAGTGAACAAATTCCTCATTTTGTTTTGCTTGTGTGAGAAGCTTTTGCTTTGTCTATTAAACTGTTTCTGCCTCAACCTGTGAGTTAACTTTTACATTTCTAATTCTCTTGCCCATTCTGCTGGGTCGACTGAGCAAGCAGCTGTATGGGACACAGCTGCCATCCAGGGTTAACCCACAGCAGTCAGTATAACATTTCTGCTGCTCACAACTTTCTCCAATATCTTTATTTTTAACTACAAATTATGACATCACATCTCTTCAGATACTAAGAGGATTTTTTTTTTTAAGTTTTGGTTGCTTTTTCCAATTCAAATACCAAGTTAAAATAAGTGGTTCCAGAAATGTTGTTTATCCCCATTTTAATACAAATGGAACACACTTCTCTAAGATCATTCTATTGGTCTCTTTGATATTGCAGAAACAAACACTTGATAGAAACTTTGGTGAAAACTTGATCGTTCCTAGTTGAAGTTCAGTTGATCGTTCTTTCATCCTGCAGGAGTAACATTTTTTTCTGCCGATGATCTGGAAGAGCTTGTTTTTTATGCTTTCCACTATAATGCTAAAATGTACAGTTCTGGAGACCATACAGAAGACTTTTGTATTCACATTTTTACCAAATGCAAACAAGGTAAAATGTTAAAAAATCTTCTCATACCTGTGAGCTGGCAGAACCATGAAATAAACTCTATGCCTAAGAATTTATAGTGATCACTGGACGTTATCTTTTTCTAGTTCAGTGAAAAAAATCCGTACATGGATAGACTGTCCAAAGAAAGAGAATAAACAGAAACTGAAGATTTGCTACTGTGTAACACATAATTGAACACCACAGGAAAGATGATCACTGGAGAAACTGTTATAGTAAAACTGTATTCTGCAGACCTTTCATCTGCTAAATCACACAATGCTGAGAAGCATCTACTGGCTGAGCCTCACAAAGATCCCTGAGGCACTTCACAAATGAGTAAGTCACAGTTGGAGTCAGTGGGATGTGAGCTCCAGATCAGACAACAAAGCCCTAAGCTACAGGTCCTCGTTTCAGTTGTGTTCGGATCATCATTCAATCACTGATCAACTTGAATGCTTTCAGAGCTGTGATAGGCCATGAAACATATGGCAGAGGATCACAAAACAAGGTTCTCAAGTTACTTTCTTTAATACCTTTGATCTGTTCCCAGGCTATGGTTGAAATCACTCTTTTGAAAGAAACTAGTTGCATCAGATTAGGGGTCTCTGTTACAATCATACACATTGCTGATGCAGCTTCCAGGAAATATTGTGAAGACCCTATCTAGCACCCCTGCCTTCTGGTAGGGTTGTGACAATCCCTGCACACCGAGAAATGTATCTTTGACTTTATCTTTCTTAAATAACTCTTCTCGCAAATGGGCTCTGTTTTAAGTTCTGCTAATTGTGGTTCCCAATGTTTTTCTTCTTCTTTAAAATGTGTTCAATTAGTTGACTGTGTAAATTGCTATTTGTCACATTCTTATGATAGGACAGAAGAATATATGATAAAATGGGTATAATAAACTCTATATGAAGTGTGGTTTATACACTAATGATGGACAACCTTATTTATTTATGTGTTCCATACACCATGTCATGTGATTTTTATTTTAGGTAAAGCAGTATCTACTGTTTTTCCAGATCAGGTACTTTTTTCAATCTATTTTTATCTTCTATATTTCATTTAAAATAATAATTCAAAAAGATACCTACTCGAAGGCCTAAACATCCTAACACATCATTCCTAACAAAACCACAGAAACTCAGCAGCATACAAATAATCTAATCTAATAAATAATTTTTCCTAGTTCTTGGGGGTTTTTAAATTTATTTCATTTTAAGGTCTTGGCTAGATACTCCTGTTGTATCTGATATGCTTAAGCAACAAGGAGTAAACCAGCAGCGGTAACACTGACATAAATTCTGGAATGAAGATGACTAACCACAAGTATGTGGGCAACATTTTTCAAGTCAATCTGTTAAAACCAGCCAACTCTCCCAACCCGCTTCCCATAGACACCACAGTTAACATAAGACCCAGCTCTGCTGGATCCGACCAGTGGTCTGCTGCTTCAGTGTTCTGGATCAGGCAGTGGCCAATAATGGATATCTAAGAAGTGTAGGAATGGAGCGAATATTCCATGACAAAACTTCCTTTATACTCTTTTAGCTTCCAACAATTGCAGCTCAGACATCCTAAGTCATGGGTAATTTCCATGTATTTAGAAGCTATCAGGGTCTTTTTTTGATCAGTTTGTTGGGAATTTTAGAGCCACTTTCAGTACAAATAAAGTTTGATAGACAAAGTCTTTTTTATATATAGATTAAGCTTTGATTAGATATTGAAAAAAAAACAGTGAGAACAACATTTTTGGCAATTTATAAATATTTTGAATATGGACTTCAAGTTGCCTCTGGTCACCGTGTGATAATCTATTTGTATGGAACTAATGACTACGGTCTGCTTCTCAAAGGTAGTCTGCACTGGGCGATTTGTGCAAAGTAAGAGTTCTTATGTGAACTACAATTTGCTATCAATTGTGTGCTAACTCCCTCTGTGAATACTGCTAGTAAGACATTAGCACACCTGGAACCTATATTAGTAAAATTAATTAAAAATTAATAAAACTGGAGAAGTAGCCACCTTCTAGCTCATCAAAGACCGATGGAGAGCCAGTGGATTAGGCAGCATGAAAAGGTAGGGGCTCGGAACTGCTTTCTATCTCTCTCCAAGAGGTGGAATCACGGATTTCAGAGCTACATGAGTTTGTTGACTAAACTAGGTAGCATAGATATCTCACTAATGTGAGGTATCTCACATTAAAAGGCTTTGGACAAACTTGTTCTCTTTCAAAATCTAAAAATGAAGTACACTGTCCCACCTTTACTGTATAATAATAGAATCCTCAAAGACAGCCAGTATGAGGTGTGTTCACACAGTACCTGGAACTAACATCCTCAAACAAACAGGTCCTTAGTAAGTCCTTATCTACACAATTAAAAGCTGCCATTTCATTTACCAGAAATGAGATTGACTTATTCTCTCATTTATAAAAGAGCTGAAGAAAACTATTGAGTCGGTGAACTGCTGCTAACACTACGGCCAAGTTACAGTGCTGTCATTACAGAGATGTCAGCTGAGCACCATCCATAGAATACACAGCTTTGTATGAACCCTTTTTATTGTAAAAATGTTCTAAGTGAAAGTCACCTGAAAAAGTATTGGTAAGAATGGATCCCTTTAATCATAAACATTAAAAGCAAAAAAACAAATGTGTAAATTCACCTACACTAGAAGTTCAAATCAGAGTTTTGTTACACTCCAAGGAAAGATGACAAGAGAAGGGAGACAAAAAATAGGAAATACAGTGTCCAAATCATTCATTAGAGCAATCCCAGGTACTTCAAGAAAAGAATAGAAACGCTTATAAGACAAATAAACAACTAAGTCTTATTTTGGATGCTTTTCTGTTTTTGCGTACTGAAATAATGTCACAGCAGACTGAAAGTCCATTGAACCTGTCTCCCCCATACTTTGTCCCCCTTCCTCATTAACTGTATTTAAGGTAAGATGTAAAATGGAACTATTGTAGATTTACCTTTAGCTACGGAAATTACTTGTGTTGATTAAGTAGACATTTTATATTTTATTTCATAGTCCAAAAAATTGAAAATATTCATATATTTCAATTAAAGGTGTATTTTTGATCTTACGCCCTAAATTTCTTCATATTTTATACAGCCATGTAATTTTTGCATCACTACGGAGTTATGGTCTGTTGTGTCAAGGTCTGTGTGGGAGGAATTTTGTTTTCAGACTGAAGCCTGTATCCTTTCAGAACAGCTGTGGAATGTCATCTCACTGTGTTTCATAGGTATGCACATCAGCTCCCCATCTTAAATTGAAGAAATGGATCACAAGTGTTTCTGGATATTTCCTGACAGCTAATAAGGCTCTTAAATGCAGTTTTTCACATCCACATTTCATAAGACATTAGTCTATGTTACAGTATTTGTTATATGTAGGCATTTCTTTAATTTTAAAAATGAACTATTTGTTGCACCAAGAAATAAGTACTATAAAGCCATAACACCTGGAACTAGCTTCCAGAAATTCTGGTATATAGACATGGTTAAAAAGAAGTGACATATATATATATATTGTTACAGTAACTCTTTTGTTTTCTAACCACAATAATTTCTTAAAGTATTGTCATAGAGCTGTTAGCTTCTAGAATGTATTCTCTCAATTCACAGTAACACAGAACACTTTGATTTCAGTTTAATAGGAAATACAATATTTATCTTTGCAGGAGTGTGAAGTCCCCTATTTGCTTTCAGAAAATAAAAATGAGTGAGCATACATGCAATTAAGGCATTCGCAATCTCTTATCAATATATCGACCTGGACAAATTGTCTCTGGCCGAGTAATTTAGTTTTGATACTCATTTAATATTTTGGCCACTGCTGAGATTCCAACAAGGGTGTTAATTAGTGC